>VMBQ01001958.1:48964-151319 GCA_007657795.1 Dreissena rostriformis
CCTGATGTTAGAATAATAAGTGGTATATCCAGAAAACTCTTCAGTTAACGCTTGGATGACATTTCTGAAAACTTTAGTTTCGTAAAATATGTGGCTCGTTTCTATATAAGTTTAAATTGTTTTAAATGTTTTAAAAGAAACAAGAAATCAATAGATTCTGCTTGTAAACAATGTTACATGAAGACTTAAATGTTTTTGAACGGACAATCGTATTTATATATATTAACTAAAGTAATACTTAAGTCGTCAACGTCAAATGATGTCAAATTAACACAAAGGTTTTTAAACATTTTTTGACGTTAAAAGGCAAATGACGAAAATCTGAATAGTTTTTGCTACATCGTTATAAATTGACCTTCCATCCTGTGTTCCAAAATACAAACAAAATTTATTAAATGATTACTTTTCTCAACTTTGTTAAAAAAAAAATCTACGTCCTTATCAACTTTGTGCGTTTTTTCCATGTTCATGTTATATCGATTTATGTCATATTTTTGATTAGTTAATTTATAACTTTTACTGATAATAATTTTACTGTACGCATTTGGCATCTTTGATATCATAAGTCGTTATTCGTCAACTTAATCTCCTGTATTGGCGTGAGCTGGCGTTGAATTAATTCCAGAAATAGACATTGGTTGTGTCAATTTATAGAAACACTTATTTTACGAACTATTCTTTGTAATTACGAAAAAGAAACAACAATATGTTTCGTTTATAAAACGAATATTCTGGAATTGTATTCTAGTTTGAATCCGAACAATTTGAGATTAATTCCAATAGATTCAATGCAATGTTGTTGATAAGTGTGTTGTTTTCACTAAGATCATGAGGGGGCGACAACTATAGGCAAATATTACGTGACAAATTAAACATTATAACTCAAAATATTTAATCGATACGTGTTAAATATGATTAATCAAAACAAACAAATACAGTACGACGAAAGACACGAGCAGTAACAATAACATAATTAAATTCAAATCACGACTAAATATCATGTGATGTTGCTGTGATTTGAACGGTCAATTTATGTTAAAAAAAGTTGTTTGTATGACTTAAGTTCTTTCCTCATATCGAAGAACTCTAAATGTGACTATGTTAAAATCCAGCGTAACCTACATCTGAACGTCATTAATTACAATACAACATGAACCATCACTTCACATTAGGGAACAATTAAACATAAGCGACTATTTATTTATTAAAACAAATATAAACCAAATAAATGTTCAATTACTGACTTCGAGAACATTGTATCACAGATTGCAAATGTAACTTAATTAAAGTTTTCAGAACAGGTTTCTTGAAACTCTAATCTTAAAGCAACATTTGTGTTTATTTTATTTACATATATATTTTCTCTAAAGATGAAATCACAGAGCATAAATGTACACAACTTGCATACATGTACTTAAATAATAGATGCATTATCTCGGCTACACATGATGCACTAACGCAATCGTCAAGTGCGTTAACATAGTTGTACTTCGTTAACCACTACTCATTGTGTATAACATAATAGTAGACTACTGTACTTGACCCAGGTTTTGTTTTTCGTTATGAATTTTTCATGTAATACAGTAACACAATTCACAACGTAGTTAGACATTTTGTACAGATATATCTTGCCAAAACGTATGAGATGGTTTTTTATTATATCTACTGGATATGTTGAAATCGAATTTACAACAAAAGTAATTATTTATTGAGAAACATGAATGAAATAACGATGGAACATGTGAAATTAAGGGTAGCAATTGACAATGCTTCTCAACATGCATTTTTTAAGCACATCATACGATTTAATTAATCAAAATCACACTACTTTAGACCTCCAACAGGACAATAAAATAACTCTTCATACATGGTTGCCAATTTTAAATACAAGCCTTTCAGAAATAATATTGCTGAACAAACATAACACGATCTTCATCAATTAACAATGAATCCCATTGCACATTAAAACACATCAAAGCATTTATTGTAAACGTTGAAAAAATGAGTGTGTATTTATATCAAAGGAATGTACACACGTGGTCATTAGTTACGTGTTTGTCTTCCATGCAGACAAGTCCCGTAACTCAAACATAACTTGGACGTTGTCTTCTTCCACCATATCCTCATCATATTGATGATTCAGATACTTGCTTAAATATCTTCTAGAAATGCGAATCATTATCAAAACATTCATTAATCAACACAATGACATGGATTAACTCTCGGTGTATTGAATTTAGCCCACGAGTGAAAAAACGGTTACACGTTATTCTTTTTACATCCTATACTTTGTTAACACAATGTGTTCGTTACATTTTATTATAAAACTAGCATAATTGTGTGCGTGTTTATTGCCACCAGAGTAACATAATTAATGTGAACAATATGAATAGTATATATATATATATATATATATATACTTGGCAGCATTATTGCAACGGTAAGTCGATTTCCATAGTTGTATTGCATTATACAAAGTTCGTCCCATATTAATTGTGCAATTAACAAGGCTAGAATGCTTAGGAAATAAACATCAAACACTAAAAGCCAATTACAGATAAAACGAATTATTGTAACAGTTGGCGTCATCATTAATGACGTTAATCGTAGTTGAATATGTAGTAATTATATCAATTGTTACATAATGTAAATTAAAACGTTTGCTTTTCTAATGGACGATGTGTTGCATACGTTTTTTTTATTATGGTAATTATCAAAAGTGTAACACGTGGATAAATTTCAACTGAACCGAATCGTTTGTGAAAAACACAGTTTATAATAACACAAATGGCTGTTTTACTTTTTTTATTTGGTAAGAATTACATTTTTGTTCAGGTTTTCTAACTTTTGATCTGAATTCTTAATTAGTTCTCACTAAAGCTCTCATCTTAAACAATAACATGTGTAGCATTTAAAAGAAACACTTTTAAATATTAAATACACATAATCCTTGGCAATGGAATAAAATAAAGGTAATATAATGTAACGTAAAAACAAAATATTCGTTTCTCAATTTAAGATATCACCTCAACAAGGATATGTGTTGCGCAGGTGACTTTGTTAGAGCCGTTTATGACACATACTGGGACAAAGACGTAAAATCAAAGGAAAGTTTGATAGACAGGTTCATCTGGAAGACACAGTGACTAGTAATGTCGTAAGGTTATATTGGTCCAACAGCTGCTACAAATATTGCTACGTATCCAGCAAGTGGAGATTACTATTTCTACTTCTATTACCGCCATGACTACATATTCGACTAAATGCCTGACTTCCACTACTACTACTTCTACTTCTTCTTCTTCTTCTTTTTCTACTTTTACTACTGCTACTATTATTATAACTACTACTACATAAATGATAAGGATGAATAAGATGATAAAGAAGATGATGTCAACGTCACTGCTCCTTCTACTAAAAATTACTACGACTTCAAACTGCACCAAAAAGACCTTGGTAAGTTTTACGTGATTAAATGGTTGTTACAAAGTTGTTAAAACTCGTTTGTTTAGAAAAAGATTGATGAATATACAACATAAAAACAAATAATGCAATATGTATAATACATCAATACTTATTATATATTTCATTCAAGGGTATGATTGTTTTCTTGTGCTTCTTAAAATGCATTTTAAAAAGGTAGATCTTACGATTCAAGTGATCAAAATCACACAAATAAAGACTACCGAAAGTGCAATTATGTAATTCTTCATATAAATGGTATTGGTATACAAACAAAAAAGATAACACGAATTACACGATACTGATCAATTAATAATTAACGCGTTGCGCATTTAAACGGATCCAATCATTTATTGTTAACCCTGGTACAATAAATGTGTATTTATTTCGAATTAACATGCAAATGTAGACATTACGTACGTGTTTTTTCTTGAAAGCTCAGCCATGCGGACAAGTCACGTAAGTCAAACAAAACCTGGACGTTATCTTCTTCCACCATATGCTCATCATAGTTATGATTTAGATACTTGCTTATATATCTTCTGGAAATTCGAATCATTATTAATCCATTGATTATTCAACACAATGACGTGGATTAACGCTCGGTTTGTTAAATTCAGCCCACGAGTGAAGACACTGTTTCACATAATTCGTTTTACAACCCATGCTGTATAAACACAATGTGCTTACCACATTTTATTGTGAAACCAGCATAATGGTTTGCATGATTACTGCCTCTAGAGTCAGAAATTAATGTGAGCACTATAAAAACTTCATAATATGTAATCACGTGGAAGCATTATGGCAATGATTAGCCAATTAACATAGTTGCATGGCATTTTACAAAGTTCGTCACATATTAATTGTGCAATTAACAAGGCTAGAATGCTTAGGAATGAAAAATCAAACACTGAACGTTAAAGTACAGTTAACATCATGTTATATAACAGTTTGATTCATCCAGGTTGACGTTATTCATAGTTGAATTCGTATTCAACTCTTGGCCAAGTATAGGCATTGTTGCATAATGTAAATTAAATCGTATGTTTTTATAATGGACGATGTGTTGCATATGGTTTTTATTAAAAGTTTAACACATGTAAGAATTTTAAATGGCCCGAATCGTTTGTGAATAACCGAGTTTATAATATTAAAACTACTAGTTTACCTTTTTTGTAAAAAATACATTTTTGTTCAGGTTTTCTAATGTTTCCTCTGGTTTCTAAATTAGTTCTCACTATAGCTCTCATCTTAAACAATAGCATGCTTGCATTTTAAACAAACACTTTCAAATAGTAAATACACAAAATCCTTGGCAATGGAACACAATAAAGACAATGACATAATGTAATGTTAAAACGAAATATTATTTCCCAATTTAAGGTATCGCCACAACAAGATTGCTGTTAAGCAAATGTGTTGCGCAGGTGACTTTCTTAGAGCCGTTTATAACACACACTGATTTAAAGACGTTAATCGAAGGATAGTTTGATAGACAGGTTCATCTGGAAGACACGGTTCCTAGTTATTCCGTAAGTCTATATTTGTCCAACACCTGCTACAAATATTGCTCCGTATCCAGCAAATAGAGCTTACTATTTCTACTTCTACCGTCATGACTACATATTTGACTAAATGCATTACTTCAACTACTACTACTTCTACTTCTTATTCTTCTTCATTTTCTACGTTTACTACTACTACTTCTACTATTACTACTACTTGATTAATGATGATGATGAATAAGATGATGAAGAAGATGATGTCAACGTTACTGCTCTTTCTACTAAAATTACTACGACTTCCAATTGCACCAAAACAAAACTTGGTAAGTTTGACGTGATTCAATGATTGTTACAAAGTTGTTAAAACTCGTTTGTTTAAAAAAAGATAGATGAATATACAACATAAAAACAAATTATGCAATCTGTATAATTCATTAATACTTATTAGATATTTCATTCAAGGGTATGATTGTTTTCTGGATATCGTTTTATTTTAGGTAAAAACCTTTCTGGCAATACATTCATAGGACATCCCTTATATCAAAAGGACACAGATGTTCTTACCTTTCTTGCGAATTTTAGATTGAAAATATCCATTGATATCAATAGATCTTGTTTCTGCCTTTTTTAACACAGTAAAAAGATAATGCCAGTATATTATTACTGTTCAAGCGGCAGTATTTAAGCTGCACCATCTACATATATGTCGATACAAGTATGCAGTATGCCAAAAAAGTGTTGTAAACCTACTTACCACATCAAACACAATCAATTTAGCGCCATGTTTAAATGTATGATTACGTAATAAATAATCCCAGACTAAAGAAGTCTTCTGGGAAAGCCGTTCTTAAAATATAATCTGATTTTTCGTTGTGTAATCAAATAGTAGTTATTTTAGACCGTTCATGTCGAATAGGATTCCTGCCTTTTCAACACGTTATACTGCACGTATTCTCAATGATTTTTAACACAAAAAGTGTCGTTAATTTATGTTGCCAACAAAAGATTTAAGTACCTTTGTGTGGACTTTAAAAAAATTCTCTGAGTGAGAGTCGTTTGCTCTAACCGCGTCGTCGAAGTTTTTTAAATTTTGAACTGCTTAAAATACAAAGGTTTTTGTGTGTAAACAACGGGACTCCGGTAAATAAGTTGATAAGTTAGATTCGCCTACGTTTCAAATTCAGAACAACAACCAAATGTTATGAATAGCTGAATAACGCCTTTTAAATACAACGTTTAAACATAGTTTATCTTATGTAACCCGATAATTAAAAAAAAAAAAATGTGAATAATTCAATATCAAACATTTCCATGTAATGCTATTTTCATTTAAAATGGATTGGGCACTCTATTTTTCATGTTGTTATTAATGAAGCAGCTTTAACACATAATCTGTATGTGGCCTATTCACGAGGTTACAACATGGCACAGTGCGTTTGACACGATGTATCATATCCCTATGAGGTATATCCTTGTATGGACAGGGCAGTACATTAATACATGACCTAAAATTCACCATTTAAAAGCGGACATGAAAAAGCATGGCACGTATGTATACGTTTAATTCACGAGATGTTTAAAGAACTGATAAATTATTCCTTACTAAAATGCATTGCATAAAACATATATGTACTACACTAATCAACAGAGTAATACAGACTACATATACGTGAACTGACCTCTTAAGTTTGATACGAGCCTTTGTGCCTGTATTTTTAACCTGGATATCTCACTCAGCGAAAATATGGAGTTTGGATAAGACATAATGCTCGGAATCAATTCCCCACAGAAATATTTAACAATCCATGTATAAAACTGCAAA
This sequence comes from Dreissena rostriformis, assembly GCA_007657795.1. Lineage (NCBI taxonomy): Eukaryota > Metazoa > Mollusca > Bivalvia > Myida > Dreissenidae > Dreissena > Dreissena rostriformis. The sequence continues at coordinate 55,754 of VMBQ01001958.1, forward strand.
AACGACCCGCTGTCTTCCTTCAACGATGTACATACACAACTATCGATCTAAAGTACATAAAACACTGTTTTTGTTTAATTTTGGAAATCAACTGCAAGAAATATCAGTCCACTTTAGATACTGCGCGTGTTTGGTGACAAAACTGGTTTTATGTCAGACATCTCGTGCAGAGGACAATACATTGACTCAATTACAAATTGTCAAATATAGCACAGAACATTTATACTTGAAAACACTGTCTAAAATTGCAGATAGTTGCAAATGTGCATGTGAACAAATCCTCCATGTCAAGCCGACATCGCGTATTAATTTGCAGTCGCAGTCTTATGTATGGAGACAGTTCGTTACTTCTTATTACACGTTGATTTCTAACTCGTTATCGTCCGATCAGAAAACCATGGCGACAAGACGTAATCATATTATTAATTTCTAACATCTCTTACAGAACATTATAAATCCCATTATGATGTATAATGCATCTAACGTATTACATTTGAAGCATGACATTTAACTTATTGGAATTACGTTTTAAAATAGTAGATGATCATATGTCGCTCCGCATGTACGAGTGTCCGATAATTGTTTCATCGTGTTAATCGATCTCAATATTCAACCTTGGGCTATTATTTGCCATTTATTTATCAACCAATACTGTGTCAAAATCCACCATTATCAACATATATTTACGGATCAATATGGAAACCTTTATTGCAACAACAATGGACATGGAAAACAACAAATTCGTGGCAAATAATGCGCGCTTTTTTAAAATTCTTTATTGATATCTATGCGATCTTCATAGTGTAGCTAGTTCATAAGTAAAAACGCAAGATGTTTACCAAAACCCAATGCATAGAAATTTCCTGTGCCAAGCATGCAGTAAATTTAAAAAGTAATTAGTTGTGTTTTTATTAAATAAATACCAATGAGTGTTGTATTTTGACATTAGCAATAGTGTCAGTGCACCATCCTTGTAGCCGACAGATCGCAAAACACGGATTGAACGATAAAAGTCACACAATTCTCTTAAATATCAATAGAGAAACTCAGTCGATCATGACATTGTATAAATGGATAAAACAAACATTGTCCAGCGAGTATATTCGAATTGACTAAAGTCATTACTATTGTAATCGCAGTTAGCAACGTTATATTGTTTTTGATACTTGTGTATGATTGGAATGCCAATAGAACACACCATGAATGCTTTCAGAATTGTTTGCCGCTGCATTAGTTTGTTAACCGCCGTCAAGCCTTCCCTGATTAATATGACACCAGGAATGATGGAATCCGTTTAGAATATTGTGCTATATCCCTATTGTAATTCGCTACAAAATATAAACCATATTGGTGTGATGCTTGTCATGTTCTATAGATGGCTGTCCAATTATTCTTCTTCGATCTTTTCTCAAAACAAATTTGAAATATAAGATAATAGTCATACCTTAAGCTACACACTTAACAGGAAACTGAAGAAATTATGCATTTTTGCGTGTGTGTTGCGATATTGTATAAATGTTACAATATGTCAAATGTTTGCTTTCATGGCAATTCAGTTATTTAATATATACGATTGACTATAAAAAAAATCCAATTAATTTGATAACTCTTGTTTATCACAAACTCTAACATAGTGCATAACTCTTAATGATTAATATCAGTTTAGTATTTATACAAAACCCACTTTTCAATTTAAAACAGTGTTAGCGGTGTATTTATTTATCGAATTGCATCAAAAACGCACGCCGACCTCAATTTCAAGTTGATGTATCACATAAAATATTCCACTGAGACCCCCATTGTTTGGGGAGCAGCAAAACGATTAATTATGGTTAATATCATTATATAGGCAATCTCCTTTAGGTATTGCATAGAAAGCCATTTCTAAAGATAGACATAGGATTGCACGGCATGAACGTAAAATCAGTTATCTTTTTTTAATTCCAAGCTTCAAATAAAACTAGTTTTTAATACGGTTAACACATTTTTTGAACATGCAATACCATGCTAAATGAATACAAGCGTGTTAATGTGTGCTGGTTTTGCGACGCATTTTTAAAATTATTCTCCTATGCGGCGCTGACATGAACACAACTTTACCTTCAAAAATGAAACTATTAATTGTTAGTAAAGGGTGAATAACGAAAATTGCTTGTGTTTATGACTTATATATTAGACTATCTTTAAGTCAGCTTTATGAGGCTAATTAATTTTTATCAAACGTATTTCATCAATAACTTTGGTAAGAAAAGGAACTTTGTCTGTTTATAATGTTATGGTAATGTTCAACATTTAAGGCTAACGACGCAATTGTTCACAACATTGACACTTTTGCGCAACACAGTCCCATAACTTTTTAATTAATTACTAGGAACAAATTGAGTTTTTTTAATGCCTGAAACACTTGTCAATTGCAAGTATATGGGTAAGTAAAACACCTGCGTTTTAATTTATATGTACACCAAGTCACGATCGCAAACTAATGTTATTGAATAAAATATTACATAAATATTAATTTTCTATATGCGAGATTCCGCGTTTTGCGAAATGTTTTTATTTTTATTTTTTTAGAAAACATTTCCTTTTCATTAAGAGTGGTTACCTAATATTGTTCAATTCTAGATGTCAATGTCATCTTGGCGAAATGTTATGGATTATTTTATATAGTTCATACAACTGCTACTTACTTGTGCATAAGTACAACCAAAGTCAATAGTTCATACTTAGTTATCTTGTTTGTATCCCTGAAACTGTGTTTCAAAATTCATTTGAATCCCGTTTTATGTCAAAAATCTTACCTAGCCACAAAACATTCGGATAATAAGCAGTCAGTAGCCGAAACAAAAATCTGATAATTCTGTAAAATTAATGAAACTACGTTAAATAAGAATATCACATTATACGTTGCAATTTTTCTATTCCCGCTCATTCATATATCCTATGGCTTGTATGGTATAACACAAATACTTAGGTTCACGACAAAATAAAACATTTACATATGTTATCTTTTTGGTGTCGCATTATGTGATGATTTTAATCTTTGACAGTGTTTTATTGCGAATCATTTGCCAACTTCTCCGAAACTGTTATATGTAGCATACTTTATTGTTATACATTTGAACTTAATACTTTTACAAAGTGCCTGAAGTGATATCCAATGTCCTCAAAATATCGATATAAAGTGTTATAATTGTAGGAACAAGTTACATAAAGGTAAATGCTCTCCTTTGATAGTACCTTGTCTACAAAAAATAACACGTTCTAAATATACATACTGTAGATCTGTAGCGCTTTATGTCACAAACATAACATACAGCTCGCCCGTTTGTAATATGGGCACTGACGTAAATACCTGCCGTTGATTGTTTTATTTCATATATAACAATAGGTGCATGGCAATTGGTTGTTTATTAGTATCATTATTATCGGTGATTATTCGAATGTCAATAACATGGCTGCGAACAAGCACTTATATTAATTGCAATATCGCTAACATTTTGGGACCAAACCAAACACTAGACGCGAAATGCGACAGTTGTTTGAACATATTTTTTACGCGTGCTGCTAAAAAAGGTGAAAATTATAACAATCAAGCTTGAAATGATTTTTTATATATATGTACTAAATATTTGAAATACGATATATATTGTTCATTTTGCTTAGGAATTCATCTTTATATTATATGTGTGGCATGACATGATTGTATTAGAAAAAGGATTACGTGAAATATTCCATTTAATAGAGATATTGTAATTACACTATAATTGATAGTTTTAAGTAAAATAAAACTTAGAATATTTGTGTTCATTTATATCATGAATGAAAAACCATCGTTATCGCTGAGCACAGAACATGGGTGAATTCTATTATTTAAAACTGGAAAAAAGTGCGTTTATTGAATGAGTTATTAGTCTTGAACATTCTTTAAATGAACGCATTTGTTTTACTAGATGAAACGTATTAAAAGAACCAAGTTAAAATGTAATGGTCATTGTCGTAACCAAGTGGCATTGAGACATGTTAAACACAGATGAAAGACATCCTGATGTGTTTGTTGATCCAACGCCGAGTGCGCTGGCACTTATCACGTTATCAAGCATTGATTCCAACTGCGATGTATACATGATAGACTGTTGTCTCACACATTAAATCATGTTACTGTCGCTTCTGTTGGAGAACATGAGCCAGTCTTGCTTAACATTGTACTACATATTTCAGTTACGATACATTTTTGGAAGACTTATATTTATTTGCACAAAAATATATTATTACGTTAGCTCAGTAACTGCGTTCATGATATTGGTATGTTTAACATGTCATTTATTTTAAGGAACATTTTGACCATAAGTTTGTATTTTTGAATGACTTTTTTGTATAAAATGCACTCATAACAAAATATTCTCGTAAACAGTTTGTTAGGAAAGGCTTAGGTTATTACAAATCTTGCTTAATATTATCATAGTATAGTATACATAATAAAACAATGGCGATTAACATGGTTTCCATGATTTATATAAATTTGTCTATATCAATATGATTTGAATGCTATATTTTTGGGTTTTGTTGCGAAAAAATATTGCCAGATATTTTCAAATTTCAATACGCTCAACAAGATCGTATCAAAATCAAAATTGAATGTAAAATGTACAAACACTATACTAACATGTTTCTGTTCTTAGTATTAAAACACTGTACCCATATAGCAAAAAAAATAGTACTAGGGAGGAAAAACAAGCGTATAATCGTCGGAGGAAATCAAATCCGAATCCGGATAATGTTTAGCTAAATATAATACAATGTTTCCTTATTATGACATAAATAGTTTCTATGTGTCATAATTCTAGTTACGATTGACATAAAAATCAGATCTGCATATAATGTCAATGTCATATTCATCCTGTAAACAGCCTAAGTGCAGAAATATCGATAACATATGGAGTAAAACAATGTATTGTACATCAAATAACAACAGATCGGTATGATTTGTTACCAAGCCGTATATTATAAATGTTCCAAGAAAGCATGGGTGTTCATCAAATAGTAATATACTAAAGGGTACATCCAGAAAACTCTGCTGTTAACACTCGCATGAATTGACTACAAACATTTACTTCAGTACGTCTGTGTCTCGTTTCTATGCAAGTTTATTTTGTTTTAATTCAAATAAAAAGATGCTCCTTTTAAACAATATAACATATGAACACATTTGTTTTCACACGGAACATCCTATTAAATATATTAACTCAAATATTACTTAAGTCGTCAACGTCAAATTACGTCACATCAGTGAACATTTTTTTTTTATAATTTATCAGAATTTTGACGAAAAGAAGTAGCTGAAGAAAATAAATCTGAAACTCAGTGCCAGTTTGTACTATTCTCTTCCACATAGTTTGAAGTTACTCAATTGACCTTCCGTCCTGAATTCTATGATTGAAACAATGTTCATTATATGATTACATTTCTTAATTGTGTTAAACGGCTACATCCTCATCAACTATGAGCATTTTACATGTTCATGTAATATCAGAGTATACCATACATGTGTTGTTAATTTATGAATGTTACTTTTAATGAAATTTTACTTAACGCTTTTGGCATTAGCTTAACAACTGTATATTATAAGTCGTTAATAGTAAATTTTATCTCGTTTATTGGCTTGAGTTGGCGTTTAATTAATTCCAGAAATACGCATTGGTTGTGTCAATTTATTGCAACACTTGTTTATTCTTTTTTATTAAGAAAAGAAAACAACTATATGTTGCGAATGTAGAATACATTTTTTGGAATTGTATTATATTCTTAATACAAACAATGTGAGACAAATTCCTATAGCTTGAATGCCGTTTTGCGTTGTTTTCTTCTTCACCAACATGATTGGCAAAGCATCCAGGCAAATATTATGTGAAACAGTAAACACGATAACTGTATAGGGCTAATTGGTACTTGTTAACTATAAGAAATCAAACAGAAGATTTCCAGATTTTTCCCTGTCAAGGACCAACGTAACCTACTTTTTTTAAAGTCATTGTTGACAATGACACATGAACCATCACTGCACACTAGGGAACACAAACACCTACGCGACTATGTAGTGTAGCCATTAAAACACATATAAACCAAATAAATCTGGAATAATTGCCTTCGGGAAAATTGCATCATAGATTGTTAAGAAAATTTAATAAAGGTTATCTAAACAGGTTTCTAATTTCGAAGCAACATTTGCGCACATTTTATTTACATATTGTGTCTCTAAAAATGAAATCATAAAGTACAAACGTAAAACACTTGCAACCATGTACTAAAATTAAAGATTCATTACCTCTGCACGATATTTTGCACCAACACAATCTTCATGAGCGTTCACAAAGTTGTATTTCGTTTACCAATACTTCTTGCGTATTATATTCCAGGAGAATACTATACTTCACTCCGGTTTTGTTAACTGTTTCGTGCTTAATTGTTTTATGTCATAAAGCCATATCATTCACAATGTAGGCATACATTGTGTATAAATATAACTGAGCAAAACGTATTAGATGAGACTATTAGCATATCCACCAGGTATCTTGAAATTGAATGTTTAAGAAAAATTCAATTATTTAATAAGATTAATTTGTTATAAAACGTGTGGTTTTATAGACATCATATATTGTTATTCACATGTAATTGTAATTTGTTTAGTGCAGACAATTCTACCTGATGCACACGTTATAATATGCAAACAGTCATTGTATTAAAAAAAAAATGGTGCAATTTAGAGTAGCACGTGTTAATGCTTCTTTTTAAAAGGTAGATCTAACGATTAAATTGATCAAAATTACACAAATAAAGACCACCAAAAGTGCAATATGTTACTCTTCATACAAATGCTATTGGTACACAAACAAAAACGATAACACGATATTGATCAATTTATAATAAACACGTTGCACCTTTTAACACATCCCAGCATTCATTGTAAACGCTCGTACAATGAATTTGTATTTATATTGAAGGAATGTACAAACGCGGACATTACATATGTGTTTGTCCTTGAAAGCTCAACCATGTGGACAAGTCCCGTAACTCAAACATAATCTGGACGTTGTCATCTTCCACCATCTCCTCATCATATTGATGATTTAGATACTTGCTTATATATCTTCTATAAATGCGAATCATTATTAATATATTTATTATCCGACAAAATGACGTGGATTAACTAGGTGTATCAAATTTACCCCACGAGTGAAGAAACGGTTACACGTTATTCTATTTACATCATATGCTTCGTTAACACAATGTGTTCGTTACATTTTATTGTAAAACCAGCATAATTGTGTGCATGTTTATTGCCGCCAGAGTCACACATTAATGTGAACAATATGAATAATATATATATATAATACTGTGTTATAACGTGGCAGCATTATTGCAATGGTAAGTCGATTACCATAGTTGCATGGTATTTTACAAAGTTCGTCACATATTAAGTGTGCAATTAACAAGGCTAGAATGCTTAGCAATTAAACATCAAACACTGAAAGCCAATTTCAGATAAAAAAAATAATGTAACAGTTGGCGTCATCATTACTGACGTTATGCATAGTTGAATATATGGTAATTATAGCCATTGTTACATGATGTAAATTAAAACGTATGTTTTTCTTATGGACGATGTGTTGCATATGTTTTTTTCATTATGGTAATTATCAAAAGTGTAACACGTGGATGAATTTCAAATGAAACGACTAGTTGTGAATAACACAGTTTATAATATTAAAAAACGGCTGTTTTACCTTTTTTATTTGGTAAGAATTACATTTTTGTTCAGGTTGTCTAACTTTTCATCTGGATTCTAAATAAGTTCTCACTTATAGCTCTCATCTTTAACAATAACGAGTTTAGCATTTGAAACAAACACTTTTAAATATTATGACACATAATCCTTGGCAATGGAATAAAATAAATGTAATATAATGTACATAAAAAAGAAATATTCGTTTTTCAATTTAAGATATCAACACAACAAGCATTGTGTTAAGCAAATATGTTGCGCAGGTGAATTTCTTAGAACCGTTTATGACACACTCTGGGTGAGAGACGTAAAATCGAAGGATAGTTTAATAGACAGGTTCATCAGGAAGACAGAGTGACAAGTAATTGCGTATGGTTATATTGGTCCAACAGCTGCTACAAATAGTGCTTCTCATCCAGCAAATGGAGCTTACTATTTCTACTTCTATTATCGCCATGACGACACATTCGACTAAATGCCTGAATTCCAATACTACTACGTCTACTTCTTCTTCTCTTTCTACTTTTACTACACTACTACTACTACTACTACTACTATTAATAATACTACATTAATGATGATGATGAATAAGATGATGAACAAGATGATGTCAACGTCACTGCTACTTCTACTAAAATTACTACGACTTCTAATTGCACCAAACAAACATTGGTAAGTTTGACGTGATTAAGTGGTTGTTCGCGAGACGTTCATAGGACATCCTTTATCTAAAAAGGTCACAGATGTTCTTACCTTTCTTACGAATTTTAGATTTGAAATATCCATTGAAGAACATAATTATTGAAAGGTTTTCAATTCAATTTGACACCGGCATTTAGTCCAGAAATAAATTCCCATCCGATCATAACATATTGAGTAGGTTCTTTTTAACACTCATTTGTATCTTAGTATAACAAACTATGAAGTCATACAATTTCGCATTATTAACAGTTTCGTGTTTTTTGTCTATATCCAGATGATCAAACAATAAGCGAAACAATGATTTGTCTTTTGTATTCAGCTTACTGGACCTCTCTGCTATGTGCTTTTTTCTGTAATATGTATGGTGTCTAATGGCAAAATCGTTGCCGAGATTTTTGCTCGTTAAAAGTGTTTACTTTATCCTAAATTGCATGTCCCGAGAGGAATGTATTAAGTCACTTGCGACTTTTTTATCTTCATGTTTTAATGTTCTATTTATGTCGCTATACTTATTATTACGAGAGAAACAAAACCCAGAGAAGTGTCATTTTAACTGGTGTACCATTGAGTTCTGTTCATGTACTCGTTGAAACAATGCCAAATATATAAACTGACCGGTTTTTCTCAATGACAATTATATATACAGTTTACGGGGCACCCCTATCTGTATTTAATTTGTATTTGTTTTTTACAGGACACATAAATATGTCATTTCCGCCTTTGCATATTGTTAAGAATATTGAGGGTTTAGGTAGGTGAAACACTATTGTTTTATTTCTTACTAAGTTTTTTATATAAGATTTGCAATAAATAATATAAAGACGTAAAACTCAAGAAGTCAATATTGCACAATATATCATTTAAGTATTGATTTCTCATCACTTTTGGTCGCATTAACTTTCGTCTGCCGGCATTCTTGCATTTGACATCTGTAGTTTAAAATGTAGACAATTAAATCCGAACGTTTTGCTGATAGATTAATGTTTGTAATGACTTTTACTATCAAATTCTGCCGTCGCAAACTACCACTCAAGCAAACTCATCGCTGTGGTGCCATCCTCTATTTGTGTACGGTAACATCTGCCATCACACATAAATTATGCACATATATGGAATGATTTCAAGTTCATAACATTGTCTAATTAAATGGAAATCATTACAATTGTATACACAACTAGACTAGTTCTATATTGTTTGCATTCAAAAAATAAAAACAGAAAGTAAATTTAAGTAAGGCGGGCCAGTAATACTGAACGGGATAGTTTAATCAAGTATCAAGTGATTTTTAATGGCTACAGGGCGTTTATAATCTAGACTTATGCTGGGAACCAGTCAAATCTTTTAATTGAGTGGAGAATGTCGCTCAATTTACACATTTCGTTGATCATATGTTTACGTGTACCCTGTTACAATAAGTGTACATCTCAGATACATAGCATACAAATTATGAAGACAAAATGTCATGCATGGAGACTTAAAAAAAAGAACAACAAATTCTCATTAGTGCGTCCTTGTGTGCGTTATGTTTTTTAGGATGACGGTCTTTACGCAATTCGTTATCAAAACATTTTGACTTGTTTTAGTGTCATAGTATTTTCAGTAAATTACGAGTATTTTGATTTAATGGTATTTATTGCATATGAGATTGTATTTTGAGTGTACTCTTTGTATTGTTTTTGCAAATATCGACAGGACGTTCGGAAATTCTTAATTATATATCCCGATGACATTTTTCTGACAAGTTTGGTTTTGTGTACTTTTGAAAATGCAGGCATTCTATGAATAATGTTTGAGAGTATACATGTATATATATTATTTTGCAGAAACTGTACTTACAAATTTCCTTGTATACCGTTGGTTACAGTATCAGTTTTGCATGCCATTTGATTATGGATGTTAGTTTTAGGGGGAAAATTGATTGAAAGAAAAACAAATGTTTTAGAAAAATAAATAGATTGTCTACGTTTTAAAGTTCTGTGATGAATAAATCTTGCCTTTATATGCAGTCGTTTAGTACGTGATAATATGTGTCTTCTTTAATAATTACAGCGCCTGCAAAAAAAAACAACACGGATTTCATATTTAAAAGATTTAAATATTATTTGAAACTGAGCTTCGGCAATTATTATAGCAACATAAAAGGTACAATTTCCTGTTTGCACTTATTTTCGTGCTAGCTTGAGAATATAATGTTTATGCCTTAGGCAACCCATTATTTGAATGCATTGATCCCTTGCGAGCCATTTGGTACGGAAATCATGTTCGTATGAATGATCGTGTTTAGTACCAATTTAAAATCCAGTCTGAACTTAATTATGTATCTGTTAAGAACAAATATCAATATGGAAATGATAAAACAGTAAATATATGTTAAAAGAAGCTGTTCATATTTGCAAAGCATTGCGTTAAATAATGAATAAAAGTACGTTTACGTTCTTAGCTTTAATTAAATGCGTTGAAGTTTCTAAGTGTACTCTAAGTAAATTACATGCGCTTGGTTATGTTTTTAATGTCTCACGTTTTAATCCTTTTTCAGGACTTAAACTTAGATTCTTTAAAAAATCATCAAATTCATAGAAATGCAAAAAAAAACAAAAAAAAAACATGCAGATAAATTTATATTGCTACAAACATATCATTCAGGATCAACACCATGGTCGCTCTACTCGAAGGATATCAAAGAGTGTATTGTCATGATTTTATGTCAGAGAAAACTGTTTTTAGTTTTGTACGAAGAATCGATTATTCTCGTCATAGTGGTTTTACATGTTAAGAAAACAAAACAACATTAAGACAAGTATTAAACAAACAACAACACAGTTTAAATTATACGTGTTGACTATATACTGAAGATGTTTTCATTTTTGTGTATGCCTTTTTATATAGTCATCCCTCCTTTAATGACATTAAATATTTATTCATAATCATAGTATTTTATTAAGTAGTATTACAATCGGAAACTTTTGTTTATTGCCTTTAACGTAAATCTTATGTATTATGTTCTAAGTTTACTTTCTTTAATATAAAAAAACACAAACTCATATTTGACTCTTATACCATCTAGCAATTTTGTATGCCTTTTTATATAGTCATCCCTCCTTTAATAACATTAAATATTCATTCATAATCATAGTATTTTATTAAGTAGTATTACAATCGGAAACTTGTATTTATTGCCTTTAACGTAAATCTTATGTATTATGTTCTAAGGTTACTTTCTTTAATATAAAAAAAAACTCATATTTGACTCTTATACCATCTAGCAATTTTGTTTTTCCCGATTCTTCCCCTACAAAAACAGTTGTTATACTTTAGCTTCGTAGTTGATTAGCAATATTGTTTGATTTCTCAACTATTTTGATTTTAAGTGACCGGTTTTACAGAAAAAAAGTTGTCAGCCTGTTAAGATGTAAACATGTTTGGAAGAATTACACATTATTTGCACTAAAGTGTATGTATACGTTAGTTCTGTCATTACATTCATGGTATTGGTTTCTGTAATATGTCGTTTATTGTAAGTTGACCATTGTATGTTTTAAGCTACACAACGCAGGCATAATTTATTCTTATCACAAGAAGTTAGATACAAAATGGTCAGACTATTACAAATATTGCTTTAATATTAATCTTTTATAGTATATGTAATATAGAAAATGGCGATTAACATGGTTCTATGATTTGTTGCGAACAAACCAGCTATTTTCGAATTTGAATACGCTCAACAAGATCGTATTGAAACTAAAATTGAATTAAAAATGTAACAAACACTATACAAGTTGTAAATTTATAACAGGTTTCAGTTCTTTGTCCGAAGTCGCTGTATTTATATTAAAATAATAACAGTTAACAAGCGTGCACAAACACGCGTTTAAATGTTGCGGCGAAAATCAAATCCGGAAATAGTTTAATAAGAACAATAATGTTTCTTTAACGATATAAATAGTTTCTGTGAGTCATATTTTCATATACAATTGACATAGTAATCAGATCAGCATATACCATCATTGTAATACTCATCCTCTGAAAAGCCTTAGTGCAGAAATATCGATAACATATAGAGCAAAATAATTTGTTTATATAAAGTTTCAACATATCGGTACTGCTTGTTATATTTCCTGTTATTATAATGATTCTAAGAATGTATGGGTGTGCTTCAGATGTTAATATACTAAGGGGTATCTCGAGAAAATTCTGCAGTAATTGCTTGAATGAATTTTCTGAAAACTTTGATTTAATTAAATATGCGGCTCGTTTCTATGTAATTGTAAATTGCTTTATTTATTTTTAAAGAAACACGAAATCAATAGATGATCCTTGTAAACAATGTTACATATAAACGTGTATGTTTTTAAACGGAAAATCGTCTTTATATATATAAATTAAAGACTTAAGTCGTTAACGTTAAATGACGTCACATCAATACAAATCAATATATAACACTTTGACGTTAACACGAAAATAAAAAGATCTAAAATTCATTGCAATGTACTTGTTCCTTCCACATGGTTAAAGGTCTATAAATTGACCTTCCATCCTGTATTCTATAATAGAAACAATATTTATTATATGATAACGTTTCTCAACTTTGTTAAAAAATCTACTTTCCTATCAGCTATGAGCGTTTTTAATTTGCATGTTGTCATAGTTTATGTCATTCGTGTGTTGTTAATTTAGAAATGTTACTTTTAATTGAATTGTAATGTACGCAATTTGCATTTGCTATCACATTGTATATAATAAATCTGTATTCATTAAATCAATCTCCTTTATTGGCTTGAGTTGGCGTTTAATTAACTCCAGAAATAGACGTAAGGTGTGTCAATTTTGCAAAATGTTATGGTTTTATTACGAAAATGAAACAACTATATCTTTCGACTGTAAAATACATTTTGTGGAAAGGATGTCTATTTTGATTCCAAACAATTTGAGACAAATTCAAATAGATTGAATGCCGTTGTGTTGTAAAGTGTGTTTTCACTATGATCATTAGTGAACGAAACCTATGGGCGAGTATTTTGAGACACATTAAACATTATAACTGAAATGGTTTAAATGGTAAATATTGAATATTATAAATCAAAACAAACCAAATACAGAACGACGATATTCACGAGCAGTAACAATAAAATAATTAAATTCAAATCGCGACAAAACATCATGTGATGTTGCAGTGACTTAAAGGACTATTATATGTAAACATTGTTGTTTGTTTGACTTCAGTTTCATGTATTATATCAAAGAATTCCAAATGTGTAAATGTTAATCTCGACGTTACCTACATTTGAAAGTCATTAAGCACAATAAAACACGAACCATCATTGCACACAAGGGAACAATGACACATTCTCGACTATGTAGTGTAGCTATTACAACACATACACACCAAATCAACCTGGAATAATTGCCTGTCAGAACATGGTTTCATGGATGGTGTATGTAACCTTAAAGGTAGGGTAAACAGGTTTCGTAAAACTTTAATATTGAAGCAACATTTTTTTTACATATTATTTCACTAAAAAATGAAGTCACAAAGCATAACTGTACACAACTTGCATACATGTACTTAAATAAAAGGTGCATTATCTCGGCTACACGTGATGCACTTAGACAATCTTCATACGCGTTCACATAGTTGTATTTTGTTAACCACTTCTCTTTGTTAATTAAATTTAAGTGGACTAATTTTCTTGACTCAGATTTTGTTTATCGTAATTAGTTGTTTCGTTTAATTAAGTAGCACGATTCAAACCGTACTTCGAAATTTTTTTAAACTTGTGTATAAAAATATCAAGCCAAAACGAATAAGATGAGAGTATTATATTATCGACTGGATATCTTAAAATTACAAAACAATGAAATTATTTAACACGAGTAGTTTATTATAAACGTGTGTGTTTTTAGAGATATCATGTATGGTTATGCACATGTTATTGTATTTTATTAAGTGCAGAGAACACCACCTTATGAAAACGTTATAATATGCGCACAGTGTTCGAATTGACAAACATGAATGAATTACCGATGGAGTATATGAAATTATGAGTATCAAGTGTAAGTGCTTCTCAACATGCATTTTAAAAAGTACATCATACGATTCAATTGATCAAAATCAAACTACTCAATACCGCCAAAATACAACAATGTAACTCTTCAGGCATGATTTCCAATGTTAACTACAAACATTTCAGAAATAATATTGCTACACAAAAAAAAGATAACACGATCTTGGTCAATGAATAATAAAGATGTTGCACATTTAAACGTTTCAACACATTTATTGTAAACGTTTGAAGAATGAATGTGTATTTATATCGAAGTGATGTACAAACGTTGCCATTACATACGTGTTTGTCCTTGAAAGCTCAGCCATGCGGACACGTCCCGTAAGTCAAACAAAACCTGGACGTTGTCATCTTCCACCATCTCCTCATCATATTGATGATAAAGAAACTTGCTTATATATCTTCTAGAAATGCGAGTCATTATATTTATTATCCAACACGATGGCGTGGATTAACACTGGGTATATTTAATTCAGCCCACGAGTGAAGACACGGTTTCACGTGAGTATTGTGTAACATCATATGCTTTGTTAGCACAATGTGTTCATTACATGTAACTGTTAAACCAGTGTCGCCGGGTGGAGGCCCGGTTAGCTCAGTCGGGAGAGCATTCGCCCTGTAAGCGAGGTGTCCCGGGTTCGAGTCCCGGACTGGCCGCGCAATTTGCACCACCCGGCGAGAATGGCGACAACGGGGGACCGTGGCGCTTGCATTCGCATGCAGTTCTCCGTAGAACCTGCCCGTGAGTTCGTCAGGATCAGTTATTCACTGTTCCTTGTCTCGAATTTGAGGACGAATTGTAATTTGGCAGGGGAAAATGTCACGGTACCGAACTAAAGCGGGATCGGTGAAAAGATGTGTGGCGGCCCGGTTATCTCAGTCGGGAGAGCATTCACCCTGTAAGCGAGGTGTCCCGGGTTCGAGTCCCGGACTGGCCGCACACTTTTCACCACTCGGCGACACCAGTATGATTGTTTGCATGTTTATATCCGCCAGAGTCACAACATAATGCGAGCACTAGCAAAACTATATAATATGTTATCACGTGGTAGCATTATTGCAATGATTATCCGATTAACATAGTTGCGTGGCTTTTTACAAAGTTTGTCACATATTAATTTCGCAATTATCAAGGCAACAATGCTGAGAGATAAAACATCAATCACTGAAAGCAAAGTTCATTGAGCATTTAAATATAATAGATTGCGTAACCGTTGTTGACGTTATTCATAGCAGAATTTATATACCGCTCCTTACAATTATAGACGTTGTTACATTATGTAAATTAAAAGTTAATAATCATGTTTTGTGATTGACGATGTGTTGCAAGTGATTTAATTACAAATGCAACACGTGGATGCATTTCAAATCTCCGGAATTCTTTGCGAATAAAACAGTTTATAACATTATAAAAACACAACAACTTTTTTTTTACTTTTTTACTTTGAAATACCTATATTTTTGTTCAGGGTTTATAACTTTTCATATTGATACTGAATTAGTTCTCCGTATAGCTCTCATCTTAAACAATAACATGTTAAGTATTTTAAACAAACACTTTCAGACAGTAAATACACACAATCCTTGGCAATGGAATAAATTAAAGGTAATTCCATAATGTAAAGTTAAAACGAAATATGATTTTCCCAATGTAAGGTATCGCCACAACAAGATTGCTGTTAAGCATATGTGTTGCGCAGGTGACTTTCTTACAGCCGTTTATGACAAACACTGAGTCATATACATATAATTGAAGGATAGTTTGATAGACAGGTTCATCTGGAAGACACGGTTCCTAGTAATTCCGTAAGTCTATATTTTGTCCAACACCTGCTACAAATTATGCTCCGTATCCAGCAAATGGAGGTTACTATTGCTACTTCTATTACCGCAATAACTACACCTTGTACAAAATTCCTGACTTATTCTATAATTCCAACAATAACAACACAACGTATTACTTAAATAACAACTACTACTTGTGTTCATCTAAAATACATTTAAGATATTACCACTACCACTGCCTCTACCACTACCACTGCTTGTACTAATACTACTACTACTACTACTACTACTACTACTACAAGTACTACTACTACTACTACTACTACTACTACTACTACTACTTCTACTACTATTACTACTACTACTACTTCTTTTATTACTACTTCTACTTCTTCTTCAGCTACTACTTCCACTACTTCTACAGCTTCTACTACCACTTTAAATACATATACCACTAAAAACACATGGATAAGTTAGAAATGATTAACAGGTTGTTGCAAAGTTGTTAAAACTCGTTTGTTAAAAAAAGACAGATATGTATACAAAATAACAAGAAATAATGCAATTTATATAATACATTAATACTTATAACATCTTTCATATAAGGTCATGCATGTTTTCAAGATATCATTTTATTTTTGGTTATGCTATTTTCGCGATACATTCATATGACAACCCTCATATAAAAAGAAAAATATTCTTACCTTTCTTACGAATTTAGGAATTTAAATATCCATTGAAGAACATGATGCGTACGAGGATTTCAATTCAATTGGACACCGGCATTTAGTCCTGACATTGAACATGTGGTGAATAACTCTCTATCCAATCATAACATATGAACAAGTTGCTTCTTTAACACTCATGTGTATCTAAGTACATCAAACAATGAAGTCATACCATTTCTCATTATTAATAGTTTCGTGTTTTTCGTCTGGGTCCTTCGGAGCTTGGATTTGATGGTTCGATGTTTTCGTTCAATTTCACCCTGAAACGTTGATGTGGAAGAACTGTTGTTAACATCCAAGCCACCTGACATCAACGAAACCTTTAAATTCTTAGTCGAGGCAGAGGATAAACCAATAGGCGAGATAAAGATTTATTCTTTGTATTCAGCATACAGAGCCTTTCTGCTAGGTGCTTTTTTTCTACAATATTTATGGTATAATGGCAAAATCATGTGTGAACGTCTTCGTTGAAAGTGTTGAGATGTTCCAAGATTACAAGCCCCGAGAGGAATGTATAAAGTCACTTACGATGTTGCGACTTTTGAGTCTTCATTTTTAAATGTTCAATTTATGTCGCTCTCATAATTATTAAAAGAGAAACAAAACCCAAAGAAGTGTCATTTTTACTGTTGTAGTATGGAGTTCTGTTCATGTACTCGGTAAAACCACTCACCTATATGCACTGAACAGCTTTTCTACATGACAACTCATTATTTAGTTATTTCGGGGCACTTCTAACTGTGTCAAATTCGAACTTTACGATTTCACAAGTAAATATGTCGATTCCCCCTTTGTATTTTTTGGGGGGATTATAAGGTTTAGGTAGGTGCAACAATATTTTTTATTTCTTACTAAGTAATTGATATAAGATGTGCAATTTAAAAGTTAATATTGTATAAACATATCATTTAAGTATCGAGTCTCAATCACTTTTTGCCGCAATAACTTTCGTCTACCGACAGTGTTCAAATGGCTATCTGTAGTTTAAATGTACACAATCCAAACGTTTTGCTGATGGGTTTATGTACGACCATTAGTATCAAATGATGCAGTCGCCAACTACCACTCAAGCAAATTCTTCGTTGCGGATCTATCTCCGGTATGTTGGCGGCCCCCACTTCCATCACTATTGTTATGTCTCAAATTATTTCTATTTGATAACTTT
The DNA here is from genome assembly GCA_007657795.1 of Dreissena rostriformis. Taxonomy (NCBI): domain Eukaryota; kingdom Metazoa; phylum Mollusca; class Bivalvia; order Myida; family Dreissenidae; genus Dreissena; species Dreissena rostriformis. The sequence continues at coordinate 73,976 of VMBQ01001958.1, forward strand.
TTCTTATAAAATAAAAAATCACTGCAATTTTTATACAAACCACTGGACTGGTTCAATATGGTAGGCATTCACAAAACAGAAAGTAAAATGAATATTTAAAGCCAGAAGTACTGAACAGAATATTTTACTCAATTATCACGTGATGTGTAATGGAAGCAGGGAGTTGTTTATGGATTATTGAGCCTATTACGATGTGTAATGCATGAACCGTGTGACTTTAATAAAGAGTGACATTTTACTAATTAAAAGTACGTTTTAAAGCAGTTAACGAGCATAGGTCGTTCCGCATTTACGATTGTCCAATTATATTGTCATTGTGTTGGTTGAATGCATTTTTCAACATTGGGTTATTATTTGCCACTTAATTTTCAACCCGAAATGTATCCACGCAAACATGATAAACATATATATTCACCTGTCAATGTTGAACAGTATGCTACTATGATAAAAATGGACATGGAACAAATATGTTCGAGGCGAAGAAAACGCGATTCTCTTAAAGTTATGTATTGATACCCCAGTTATTTATATTATTGTAGCTAGGTCATAATTTATAACGAAAGATGCTCACTCAAACCCAAGGCAACAAAAATGCCTTTGCCAGGTATGCAGTGAATTTAAAAAGTACCAAGAAATGTTGTATTTTGACAAACAAAGAAATGTTGTATTGACATGTTGCATTAGCAATATTGACAGTGCACCATCCTTGTAGCCAACACATCGCCAAACACAGATTGCATAGAGAATAATAGGTTAGTGTTGATTATAGATCAGATTTATCATGCGAGGCTTAGAAAAAAAAAGCACGAGCCTTGGCGAGTGCATTTTCGTTTTCGTGCCGAGCATGATAAACCTGATCTATAATCAACACTTACATATTATTCTATTTATCCCACTTTTTAGTCAGTAAACCTTTTTATTTAAACAAAATAAGTTTAACTTGTTATTTTCGCTTGATATATGACGTCATTTTGTCGAAAATATGACGTCATTTCGTGCCGTGTATTATAGCAGAAATTTAATCAACGGGGCTATAATCAACCGAAATCGCTGTAAAAGTGGGAAAAACGATATAACTCACATAATTCTCTAATAGATAAATAGAGCAACTCTATCGATCATGACATTGCATAAGTGAAATAAGACATTGTGGATTCGAATCGACTAAATGGACCATTATTGCAAGCGCAGTTACCAACGTTATTTTGTTTGCGATACGTGTTCATGATTGTAGTGTCAATAGAACATTCCGTGAATGCTTTCAGAATTGTTTGCCGCAGCATTAGTATGTGATTTGCCGTCAAGCTTACCATGTGTAATATTATATCAGTAACGGTGTACTTCCTTTAGAATAGTGTGCTATATTTCCCTTGTACTGCGCTACTAAAATATGAACCATTTTGGATGACGTGTTTCATGTTCTGAAGATGGTTGTCCAATTCTTGTCATAACTCATAAAGGGGTTGCTAAAGAGATAATGATTTAGGGTTGGGCAATCGTTTCTCAACAAAATAAAAATTTAAATGTTAGTCAAGAAGCCTATCTTAAGTAACACACTTAACAGAAAACTGAAGAAACTATGCATTTAAGTATGTGTTTTGATAGTGTATAAATAAAACAATTGCTATTTCAAACATTTGCATTCATGGCAATATAACTAGATATTTAATAGATATGCTTGATTGTAATTACATCAAGCAATTTATTTGAGAACGCTCGTTTAAAATAAGATCTTACAGAGTTCAGAACTTTTAATGATTTCATATCAATGATTTATTTCGACAAAACACACGTTCCCATATAAAACAGTGTTAGCGGTTTATTTATCTATCGAATTCCACCAAAGACTCACGTAGAGCTCCATTTCCAGTTGATGTATCACATAAAAAATTCCACTGATGGGGGAGCAGCAAAACTATTACTTATTCTTAATATCATTATATAGGCAATCTGCGTTAGGTATTGCGTGAAGCCATATCTAAACATGGACATAGGATTGCACGGCATGAACGTACAGTCAGTTATCTTTTTTATACCGTGCTTCATATAAAATTAGATTTTAAATATGGTTAGCACATTTTTTGAACATGCAATACCATGATAAATGAATATAAGCGTGTCTTCAGCGTTGGGAAAATTATCCTCGCATGTGTGGCTGACATGAACACAAATTTGCTTACCAGAATGAAAATATTAATGTTTTGTTAAATAGCTAATGTATATGACTTACCGGTACATAGTAGACTTTGATCTTTAAGTAAGCTTTATGAGGCTCGTTAAATTTTGTCAAACGTATTTCATCAATAACTAGAGTAAGAGAAGGCACTCATCCTGTATATAGTACTATGGTAATGTTAAACATTTAGGGCAAATGACGCAATTGTTCACTACATTGACACTTTCGCTCAACACAGTCCCAGAAAAAAATATTCTTAATGCATGAAACCTTTGTCAATTGCAAGTGTGTGATTTAATCAAACATCTGCGTTTTAATTTATATTTACACAAAGTCACGATCGCAAAATGACTTTAAGTTATTGAATAAAAGTTTATATGAATTGTCGGTATGTGAGATTCCACGTATCGTGAAATGTTATTATTTTCAGAAAACCGTCTTTCTTCGTCTGAATCGACCCTCATTTTTAGTATTTAACAATTACAATTTCCCACTATCTCTTTTAAGAGAGGTTTCTTAATTATGTTCAATTCTAGATGTCAACGGCATATTGCCAAATATCATGGATTATTATAATAAACATATATGTAATACAACTGCTACCTAGTTGTGCATAAGGGCAATCAAATGCAACTGTTCATACTTACTTATCCAATTTGTATTCCTACAACTTTGTATCCAAATTCTTTTGATTCACATTTAATGTCAAAAATCTTACCAGGCCACCACACATTCAGATAAAGGTAATAATCAGTCAGTGGCCGATACAAAGATATGATAATGCTGTATATTTAACTACGTTAAATAAACACATCACACTATACGTTGCATTTTGATTCATGCTCATACATTCTCTAATCAAATTCGATTAGCAAGAGGGACTATAATTACAGTTAATAGTATTCAAATCGCTGGCATCTTCTTCCCTGATTGAAAGAAAAGCAATATTGTCATGGTTCGTTTATGCCGAGAAGAGGCATTTGAAGTACGCTTTATTTTATAATTCCGTAAAATGAATACCATTCTTATGGTTTTAATATTTATTCGACGACTACTCAATCAAAAATATATGTGTAAATATACGGTGACACATCCTCTGTTATTTAAATTATCTTAGTTCATTACATATAGTCAACAACTATTAAAATAATAAGACGAAATAACACACGGCTTCATATAAGCAATCTCTCATCATTGATTCATAATGACAATTATAAGAATACGCACTATATCAATTCTCCTCGTTCCTCTCACTCATATATACTAGGGCGTTTTTATCTTGTATCTTTTATTCCACTTTTTGCTCATGCTGGCCCATCTTATATGCCTTACTATTTTTGTCAAAGAAACGTGACACAAGCAGCTGTAAGAAGGCCTTCAGACATATCAAGACCCTCACAAGGGCAAGTACTATATCTAAACCTTCTGATCGAGAGTGCCGCAGTCCTGAACAGGTGGACTGAATACTTCAGTGACCTCTATAATTACACGTTTCAACCAGACCCCAGTCTCTTTTAGAACGATCCCGGGCTAGTAGCGTTAATAATAATACTTTCCATGGCGTTTCAAGCGATGGCAACACTGAGCAGGTTCTGGACAAGCAGCTCCACAAGCTGCCCAACCAAGAACAAGCTCTACAAGTCCCTCTTAGTGTCCAGCCTTCTGTACGTATGCGAGACATGGACGTTCACACTGTCACAGAACGCAGGATAAAGACCTTTTGACGCAAGTGACTCCGAGGACTGCTCTGCATCTCCTACAATGTGCACAAGACCAATGGCTACGTCCGGAATAAGACAGCAACACGTGTTGCACGAAACTCTGTGCAATGCATGACTGTGCTCGCTAGAGGGAGGCCGCTTCCGAGGCCGTCGAAGAAAAAAGCTTGTTGTACAACGTGAAAGAGTGTACCTCCCCATGGATAAGGTACTCTCAGCAGCCCACAACAGACGTGACTGGTGGAGGAACTCTGTTCGTCGTCCCTCATTCCCCACCCCCAAAGACCAGACAGGTCAAGGGACTGATGCTGTTGATGATGAAACTTGCAATAATCCCAGGCTGCAGCCAGCTTGGGTATCCAAAATTATAGCTTCAGATTCTTACTATTAAGCATGGTCGCCATTGACTGCCCTTCTGTCTTGCAATAGTTCGATATCAAACGATAAAAACTGTACAATCTTCAAACTGTTTCACCAATAAATCCAAAGAACCAAGAGAGTTTAGCCACCCACCAAAATTCTTTGTTTCTCCTCTCTCTTCGTCCATATCTTCTTACTTTCTAGTATTTAACTCAATCCAATTAATTAATAATATTTCTATTTAAAGCAATCACCATAGCCATTTATTTATTGAACAGTACAATGCAAAGGAAACCATTTCAACGAATTGTACCTCATTTTGAATATCGTTGTTTTATGTATAGTTATTGTGTGACGCTTTGACGTTCGTTATTTAATTATATATCGAGTGGGGCCGAGTGCAACAGTTACACACTTTTCCCATGACCCTGAGAATAAATGATTTGACAGACTGTTCCTAAAGATCTATAAATATCGTTGGTAACGAACTTCGCAGAACAAACAAGTCACAATAACAAAATCATCAATACTACTTATAATGATAATATTATTTTTGATAATTGCTTTCAACAGAGAAACGTTTGAATTTGATATTGTTAAGGAGTAATATAACAAAACAACCATGTAACATCACACATTTTTTTCCGGCTTGTTTAAATATAGTGTTAAACAGTATAAAGTGCTTAATCAGTTTTTATAAATTGTCCCCATAATGACTCTCATTGCAAAGTTATATTATTCCCACAAAGAGCATTTCTTATGGCGGTTGATGTGTGCCTAATCGTTCTGGCATTTTGGCGGGTGTGAAGGCCGCCAGCACTACACGTTAGACACGTTTTCGTTATTGTTGTGTTGGCGTGTTTGTGCGTTTGAACAGCGCCACCAAGAAAACACATTAAATACACCCAGAACCTTAAGGCATTTCTCGTTCCATAGTAATCCATTGTAATGGCGGGTGTCGTTTTGCATCCTGTAAACCCGCATTAACAATATGACAGAAATCAGAAACTTAAATTGTTACATATATTCAAACACAGTAGTGTTACCATATTTCAATGTACCAAAATATAGTGCTGCTGTCATTCAAACAAAATGAACGGGTTCTTGTTCATAAATTATGTTCTTTTATCCCATTCACACGTTTTGTACTGTTACCATATGAAATCTGTGTTTATTGCTATCGTGTGAGACCGTACTGATTATATTGGCCTGTTTTAACGTGGTATTTGGCAAATTAAATGTAACGTTTTCTAAACACCGTTTACTTAGTAATGGTCAACCGTATATAACTGATTGTTACCATATTCACATATGTATATTATAAGAAAGTTGCTGTATTATATTCATATTAGTATATTGCAATAACAAAAGAAAATATCTTACCCTGCCATGAAGTTCTTCTAGTCTTTATTTTTAACTTTGCAATTTCTCCGAGCGAAAACACAGGCGTAGAAACGTAATTTTCTTGAGCCCATACTTTTCTTCTCCACCACCACATACTTTTCGAATCACTTTCAAATACAATATGATATAAACAGCTCTTTGTGTAACTAAATTTAATTAAGCACTGCTATTTGCATGGCGATCTAAAATGCTTTTCGTTTGCTTGATATCAAAACTGACATGCGCATGTGAAACAAACATATCATAACAAGTTTGCATTTTTTGGTAAACCAGAGAATACCATCGAACCAATACTACCTTTCATTTAATGATCATCCACAATATTGTCACATTAGCGCACCACTTTAAAGCAATCGATAATCACCTGCGCATCATTCCTTTGCTTCAAGTGCGTAATACCTTCAGGGGAAATAAGCATCAATCAGAGCAAATTAAATGACGATAACAGGTTTCGAAATGGCTTTACGTGAAAGTAAGACAACCCTCATATAAGTTATTAATACATGATGCGATATAGTTTGGCACCCCTTGTGCACTTGTTACGAAATAATAATTTAATTGACCTGCACAAATGTTTTATAGGCTTTTCCGCACGCAAGCTTAACTCCTTATTATCTAGTTTAGATGAACTTGACTTCACATTAAAACGCTGACTTTCGTACGGGTGAACTATTAATTTCTTATAGCACAGCACGGAGTTTAATTTTTCTAGAGACGATGGGTGTTTTTATTTGGTCATGTCTTCCACTTATGGTCTTAGAGATGCTTTTTTGTGGTAAAAGGATCATTTCTGCACAGGTAAGGGCGTGTTTTTGGTTCCTTTGGTTCATTATGAACAATATGTCATATTACTGTTGTTCTAAAACTTGATTTGACACGCACAACGCCATGGACTTACCGTTTGAAGTAAATACAGAACATTGTTAAATTAGAGAATGTTCATTCGTCAGAGACAACGTGTCTGATAGAAACACAAATTATTAACAGAAAACAATAAAGGCGGCATAAAAACAAGGAAAAAAAGAAAGAGCATATAAAGTACGTTGTTTGATTAGTTAGTAGAGTAGTTAAATTGTACTTAAATTGAAACTTATTATGCTTTTTTATATTTGAATTGTTATGCTATAGTATTATTGTATATACATGTACATTGCACATGTATATTTTGAAATAAATATGTGCCAAGTGTGAGGTTTTGGCGCCCTTGAACAAGATTAACACCGAACCAGATTTAAATTCTAGGCTTTGATGTGACCGTTCTAGTTTTATGTCTTGGCCTGTGTCTAAGTGCATGGCAATTGATCACGTGTCTTAGAGAATGGACCTGTTAGTGTAAGAATAATCGCATACTGATGCAACTTATGTTTCACTTTTTCACAAGCAAATGCTTGACTATTTTATATTTAAAATTAAAGAGACGTGTTCGCAGATTTTTTTTTAAAGTGTCATTAATTATGTTAACTGAAAAATCTATGATCTTTGGAATAGTCTTCTCTTATTAAAATAGCAAGAAAAAAGATGAATTTAAATTATTTCCTTCCACGGGACCTCTAGAAGCAAAAACTATTGTGATACCACTGCGCCACGCAGACGTTTATGTTTATTATCGAAATATAAACGCTCTACTCATACCCAACATATTTTCCAAAGTATCGAGGAAAAAGGTTGAATGTATGACACTTATTTTGAAAATCTTCATTTTACCAGACTATGAAAAAGTCTCTTAAACTGAAGGTATGAAATATGCACGGATTTTGTAACTTAGTAGACAATTACTAAGAATATTTGTAAACATATCAATTCCGCATAGTTTATTGATTTATTCTACGTTGAGCATGTAAATTACCAATTTGTTTTAAATAGCAGCTATTGGCATTTGTTTCAACTACCATCTGTAGTATAATATTTAATATCGTAAACTGCAGTCAACGCTTACATTTCGAGACCAATGTACTAGACTCGTGCTCAGACAATGCTGACTCAAGTTACCAGTCGACACACAGCTGCTGTGTTTCTCAAAAGTTACATGATACTGAATCAGATAAGAGATTACTTGTTTCTGCTTTTCAAACAAAGAACATATATAATTCTAGTCAGATGTTACTGTTCTATCGGCAACATTAAAGCTGCTTCGTCTATGTTTGTTAAGTGTAGCAGCAGTTATATATGTACATGTGGAATGTTATGCGATGTTAAAACAACACAATTATTCCCTACTACAATTTGCATAAAACATACATGTACTAGAATTATCAACATAGAAATATAGACAACATATACATGAACTGACCTCTATAGTTTGCTACGAGCCTTTGTGCCTGTATTTTTAACCTGGATATCTCACTCAACGAAAATATGGAACCTTGATTAGACATAATGCTCGAAATCAATTCCTCACGGAAATATTTTACAATCCATGTTTATAACTGCAAACACGACCAACTGTCCTCTTTCAAAGGTTTATATACACAGCTGGCTATCGAAAATGCATAACACACTTTTTTTGTTTACTGTGTGCAACCAAATGCGAGAAATATCATTCCACTGTAGCTACTGAGCGTGTTTGGTGACAAAACTGATTTTATGTCAGACTTCTCGTAAAGAGAAAAATACATTTACTCAATTACAAATTGTCAAAGAAAGCACAGAATGTATATACATACAAAACACTGTCTCAAATTTCATAGAGTTACAAATGTGCATGTGTACAAATCCCCCATGTCAATTCGACATCGCGTATTAATTTGCAGTGAGTCGCAGTTTGATGTATGAAGACAGTAGGCTACTTCTTATCACACGTTGGTTTCTAATGCGTTATCGTCCGATCCCAGAAAACCATGGCGACAAGACGTTATCATATTAATTATTATTTTCTTACATCTGTAACAGAACATTATAAAGAACATTAAGATGTATAATGCCTGTAACGTATTACATTTAAAGGTTGACATTTTACTAATTAAATTGGAATTACGTTTTAAAATAGTAGATGCATAGTTTGATCCGCATTTACGATCGTCTAATACTTTTTGCATGGAGTTAATCGATCACAATATTCAACCTTGGGCTAATATTTGCCACTTAATTATCAACCTATAATGTGTACAAATCCATTATCAACATATCTTTACCGTTGGATATTTGTATACCTGTATTGCGACAACAACGGAAATGAAAAAAATATAAATTCATGGCAAAGAATGCGAGGTTGTCTTCATTTTTTATATTGATATATGTGTCGTGTTCTGAGAAAACTGGGCAAAATGCTTGTGCGTAAATTATCACCCCAGATTAGCCTGTGCAGTTCGCACAGGCTAATCAGGGACGAAAATTTCCGCTTTTATGGAATTTTTCGTTTGAATGATGTCTCTTCTAAGCGAAAATTCAGTTAAGGCGGAAAGTGTCGTCCCGGATTAGCCTGTGCGGACTGCACAGGCTAATCTGTGATGACACTTTACGCACAAGCATTTTGCCCAGTTTTTCAGAACACGACACATATATGCGATCTACATATCGTAGCTAGTTCATAATTTATAACGCAAGATGTTCACCAAAACCAAATGCATAAAAATATCCTGTGCCAAGCATGCAGTAAATTTAAAAAGTAATTATTTGTGTTTTTATAAAATAAACTCCAACAACTGATATAGCAATAGTGTCAGTGCACCATCCTTGTAGCCAACAAATTCCCAAACACGGATGGCACGATAAAAGTCCGCAATTCTCTTAAAGATGGATAGAAAAACTCTGTCGATCATGACATTGTATAAATGGAGAAAGAAAAAGAAAAAAACGTTGCTAAGGGGATTACGGTTTGGGGTTGTACGATCTTTTCTCAAAACATAAAATTTGGAATTTAAGGCAAGAATCAAATCTTAAGTGACACACTTAGGAGAAAACTAAGGATATTATGCATTTAGGTATGTATGTTTCGATATGGTATAAATGTGACAATATTTAAAACGTTTGCTTTCTTGGCAATACAGTTATTTAATATATAAGATTGTTTAAAATATTATCTCACAATTCATTTGAGAACTCTCGTTTATCACCAAATCTATCAGAGTTTATGATATCACATAATTGTGCTTCGTATACAAAACCCAGTTTCCTATATGTTATCTGTTTATTTCTATGTCCCGTTGATATATCACATAAAAAATCACACTTATACCTCCATTGTTAGGTGAGCAGCAAACATATTACTTAATTTTTAAACCATTGTATAGGCAATCTGCTTTAGGTATTGCATGGATAGCCATATCTTAACGAATACGAATATTTTATTTTCTGGGCACCAGCCCATAATTCAGACAGTGTAATTTCATTATTATATAAAATAAACTGAGTAGTTAAAGGGTACATATGATGCAACACACGCGTGCACTTTCGTAGAACTAATACTGCTATACATTATAATTTCACAATTTTTAAACATCAAAATACAAGTATAAACATATTTAAAATAAAAGGTAAGCCACAGCGTATGATTCATTATCAATACCATGCAATATAATTATGCAGTTTCACCACCAAAACGTGGTTTACCTAATAATTAAATACATATGACAAGTTAGCATGCACAATAGTAACATACTTATAAAGTTATCTAAGAATCATTATTCTTTATCAAAGATAAATAAACAATGCAATACAGGCATGCAGTATTAAAATGAAAGCTAGTTTGCATGATAATAACGTAATTGTTACATATTAGCATGCACAAACATATACATGTATACATTTTATGGCAGTCTACATATATGGTATTTACATTTTAAAGGAAAAGAAGGGAAACAAATTGAAATCTACTGCAAACGACAAAAATGATGTGTGCTAATGATGTCCCCGGCATCAGACCAAACATTATGGAGGATTTTAATAACAATATATTTAATAAAACTCTTATTTACGGGCACAAAAAATAACTTAAAATCAAAACAAAGACAACAGTATAGTTCTTTGCTTTATTATGTAAATTGTATACCTGGAACTACGTAACAAAATTCACTAGATTCACTTTTTTATTCCAAACGTCTTACCTATCCACCAACAATTCGGAGAAATAGCAGTGAGTCGCAAAATGATGTAAATAAACTATCAAGATGCTAAAGATTTGATAAAACAACGTAAAATCAAAGCAAAATATAAATGCATTTTTGTTTTGTCACACATTTCCGTTTTGCGATAGGGACTAAAATTCGTGTCTTCTTCCGTGATTAAAAGAAAAGCTATATTGCCATTGTTCTATGATGCTGAGTAGAGGCATTTAAAGTAAACTTTAATGTACACTTTTGTTACAGGAATAACATTATGACGGTTTTACTAATTCTTCGACGAATGCTCCATCAAAAAGCCACGTGTAAATATACGGTGACACATACTCGGTTATTGAAATTACCTTAGCGCATCACATTTAGTCAAGACATATACAATAATAATATAACGAAATCAACAAACGATTTCATATAAGCAATCTCTCACCATTGATTCACAATGACAATTCCAAGGGTACTTACTATATCAATTCACCTCTGTCCTCTCACGCTTATATACTATGGCGTTTTTATCTTGTCTCTTTTGCCCGTGCTGACCCATCTCATATGCCTTACTATTTTCTTCTAAGATTCATGGCACAAGCAGTCGTAAGAAGGCATACAGCACCCTCAACACCCTCAAGAAGGCCAGTGTTATAGCAGAACCTCCTGATCGAGAGTGCCGCAGTCATAGGGAGTGGACAACGTCCGTTCCGAGCTGATTAGGCACGGACGAGAGGGGCAAAAGACTGTCGCAATGACGGCACTATGCCATAACATCTGGGAGGAAAAGAAATGGTCCAAGGAGTGGATCCAGTGTCTGGTTACCCTCCAACCGAAAAAGGGCAATCTCAAGCGGTGAGAGCCTCGTCAGCAATCCCAATAAAGTCACCATCAGCCTGATCAGCAATCCCAACAAAGTCATGCTTTACAGCATCCTCAATCGATAAGTCGTCCCTCATTACCCCACCCTCAACTGCGGATTATGTAAACAATCCCACGCGCACCATAAATTTGTATAATAATGTTAATGTGGCATATTAAATACGTTACAACTCCATATACATTTTAAGAAGAGATAACTTGTAATGGAGTTTTACTTTACTCGTGTGGCAATTGTATATCATACTTCGTAATTCGTCTCGTTTATTGGCATGAGTTGGCGTTGAATTAATTCCAGAAATAGGCATTGGTTGTGTCAATTTATAGAAACACTTATTTTACGAACTATTCTTTGTTATAACGAAAAGGAAACAACCACGTGTCGTTTTTAAATAATATTCTGCAATTGTTTTCTATTTTGAATCAGATTAATTGGAGACAAATTTCAATAGATTATTGAATTCCGTTGTGATGGTAAGTGTATGTTTTGTTCACTACGATCATGAGGGAGCGAAACCTACATCCATATATCGTTATCTGACACTTTAAACATTACAACTGGAAAGGTTATATCAGCACGTGTTAATACGATAAATCAAAAAAAACAAATACACAAACACAGAACGACGATATGCACGAGCAGTTACAATAACATCATTAAATACAGATCACGACAAAACAGCATGTGATGTTGCTATGATTTAAATGGCTATAATAATATATTATGTAAAGAAAATTGTTTGTGTGACTTCAGTTCCATTCGTAAAATCGAAGACTTGCAAATGTGTACATGTGAAGACCCAACGTCACCTACATCTGAAAGTCATTAATTACAATAAAACATGAACCATCATTGCACGCAAGGGAACGATTATACACACGCGGCTATGTAATTGTGCTAATAAAACACATATAAACCAAATACATCTTCAATAACTTACTTCAAGAACATTAAATCGTGGTTGCTAAGGTACCTTTATGAAAGTATGAGAACCAGGTGTCGTCAAACTGTAATATTGAAGCAACATTTTTGTTTATTTAATTTACATAATATTTCTCTAAAAATGAAGTAATAAAGTGTACAAATCTTGCAAACGTGTACTTTAATCATTAAGGAATTATCTCTGTTCAATATATTTCACTAACACAATCTTCATGCCCGTTCCCAAAGTTGTATTTTGTTAACCACTACTTCTTGTGTATTAAATTTTAGTAGACAACTCAGGTTCTGTTGATCGTAATTAATTGGTTGATGTAATATTGTAACACAATTTACAATGTATATAGACATTTTGTATAAATATATCTAGCCATTACGTATTAGATGAGAGTATTATTATATCTACTGGATATCTTGAAATCGCATTAACATGGTACAAAACAAGGTAATTATTTAACACGAGTAATTTATTATACACGTGTGTGGTTTTATAAATATCATTTATGGTTATACACATGTTATTGTATTGTATTTAGTAAAGAGAAAACTACCTAATGCACACGTTATAATATGCGAACGGTGTTCGTGTTGACAAACATGAATGAATTACCGATGGAGCATATGCAATAAGGGTAGCAATTGGCAGTGCTTCTCAACATGCATTTTCAAAAGAACATCATACGATTCGATTGATCAAAATCACACTTTGTAAGACAGCCAGAAGTGTCCCAATGCAACTCTTTAGACATGATTGCCCATGTTAAAGAAACGTCTGTCAGAACTTATATAAGCTACAAAAAAAAACGATAACACGATCTTGGTCAGTGATAAATAAAGACATTCACATTTAAACACATCAAAGCATTCGTTGCAAACGTTGGGAGAATTGATAATGTAAGCGCAATGAATGTGCATTTATATCAAATGAAAGTACAAACGTGGACATTACATACGTGTTTGTCCTTGAAAGCTCAGCCATGCGGACAAATCCCGTACGTCAAACAAAACCTGGACTTTGTCTTCTTCCACCATATGATAATCATCATATTGATGATTAAGATGCTTGCTTAAAAAATAACTGCAGTCAACGTCTTCATTTCGAGACCGATGTATTGGACTCGTGCTCAGATACTGCTTAACTCGAGTTACCAGTCGACAAACAACTGCTGGGTTTCTCAAACGTTACATGAAATGTGAACCAGATATGAGAGTCTTGTTTCTGCTTTTTAAACACAGAACATAGATAATGCCAGTATGTTGTTAATGTTTTAGCGACAGTTTTGAAGCTGCTTCGTCTACATATATGTTAATACAAGTATGAAACATGCCAAACCCTTGTTTGAAATCCAAAACATACGTACCTCATTTAATGCAATTAAGCGCCATATTATAGTGAAACAATGAACTAATTAATATCAGTCTACAATAGTATTTGGGGAAAGCCCTTCTAAATATAGAATCGTATCGTTCGGTACGTGATCGGATAGTTGTTATTTTAGGCCGTCTATGTCGAATAGGATTCCTTCCGTATTAAATCGTTAGATTACACGTATTTTCAATTATTTTAAACACAAACAGTATGGACAATAAATTTTACCAAAACAACAACCTTACAACAATTCTCTGAGTGAGAGACGCATGCTCTTTTCGCGTTGTCAAAGTATTTTACATTTTGAACTGCTTAATATACGAAGGTTTTGTTTGTAAATAAAGGGACTCCGGTACTTAAGTTGGTTATTTAGATTCGCCTACGTGTCAAATTCACAAAAACAACAACCAAAGAGTTATAAATAGCTGAATCACGACTTTTAAATCAAACGTTAAAGAAAATGTTAACTTATATAAACCGATGTTTATTTATTTTTGATAATTGGTAAACAATGTAATTTAAAACATTTCTATGTTATGCTATTCTCATTTAAAATGGTATGGGCACTTTAATTTTCATGTTGTTATTTATGAAGCAGCTTTAACACATATTCTTCAGGTGGATTATGCATGAGGTTACAACATGGCACAATTCGTTTTACATGATGCAACATATCCCCATGAAGTATATCTTTGTACGGGCGGGAAAGAACATTTATTTATGACCTAAAATTCACCATTAAAAAGCGGACATGAAAATGCATGGCACGTATGTGAACGTTAAATGCACGAGATGTTTAAAGAACTTATAAATAATTCCTTACTATAATTCATTGCATAAAAACATATATGCACTTCAATAATCAACAGAGAAATACAGTTTACATATACGTGAACTGACCTCTATAGTTTGATACGAGCCGTTGTGCCTGTTTTTTTAACCTGGATATCTCACTCAACGAAAATATGGAGCTTGCATTAGACATAATGCTTAAAATCAATTCCTCTCGGCAATATTCAACAATCCACGTATAGAGCTGCAAACACGACCCGCTGTCTTACTTCAAAGATTTACATACAAAACTGGAGATTGTAAGTACATAAAACATTTTTTATCATTCCACTGTAGCTACTGTGCGTTGTTTGGTGACAAAACTGGTTTTATGTCCGACTTCTCGTAAAGAGAACAATACATGTATTTACTCAATAACAAAATGTAAAAGAGAGCAAGGAACGTACATACATGCAACACATTGTCTCAAATTACATATAGTTGCAAATGTGCATGTTAAAAAATTCCTCCATGTCAATTCGACATTGCGTATTCATTTGCAGTGAGTCGAAGTTTGATGTATGAAGACAGTTCGTTACTTCTTATCACACGTTGCTTTCTAACGCGTTATCGTCCGATGACAAAAAACCATGGCAACAATACGTTATCACATTAATTATTATTTTCTAACATCTCTAACAGAAAATTATAAAGCTTTTTAAGGTTTATAATGCCTATAACGTAATACATTTAAAGCATGACATTTTACTACTTGGAATAACGTTTTAAAATAGAAGATGAGCATATGTCGCTCCGAATTTACGATTGTCCAATATTTGTTTCATTGTGTCAATCGAGCACAATATTCAACCTTGGCAATTAGTTGCAACGTCATTATCAATTAATTATGTGTCGAAATCCATTATCACCATATATTTACCGATCAATATTCTAACCTGTATTGCGACAACAATGGAAATGGAAAAAAAAATATTCGTGGCAAAGAATACGCGCTTTACTTTGAATTCTGTATTTATATCTATGCGATTAACATATTGTATGTCGTAATTGAAAACGCAAGATGTTCACATAAACCCAATGCATAGAAGTTTCCCGTGCAAAGCATGCAATACATTTAAAAAGTAATATTTGTGTTGTAGTAAATAAATACCAAACACGGATGTTTTTGCATTGCACCATCCTTATTGCCAATAAATCGCCAACACAGATTGCACGATAACAATCACACCCTTTTCGAAAATATGAATAGAGAAACTCTATCGATCATGACATTGTATAAATCGAGAAAAAAAAACATTGCCCAGTATTCGCATTGACTAAATACACCATTATTGTAAGCGCAGTTAGCAACGTTATATTGTTTGCGATACTTGTTCATGATTGGAATGTCAATAGAACACTCCGTGAATGCTTTCAGAATTGTTAGCAGCTGCATTAGTATGTAAATTGCCTGCAAGCCTTCTCTGATTAATATGACATTAGGAATGATGTTCTCCATTTAGAATATTATGCTATATTACCATTATAATGCGCAAACAAATATGAAGGTTCGTGGTGTAGCTCATAAAGGGGTGGAGGCTGGGGTTTGACTTTTTTTTCTCAAAACATAAAATTTGAAATTTTAGATTTTTTTTTTTATCTTTAGAGACACACTTAACAGGAAACTGTAGAAAATATGCATTTAGCAATGTGTTTTCGATATTGTATGTATGTTACAATGTTTCAAACGTTTGCCTTCATGGCAATACCGTCATTTAATACATATGGCTAAATATAATTTTATTTCGCAATTCATTTGAGAACCCTCATATATAACACCATCAAACAAGGTTTGTAACGCTAAATGATTTCATATCACTGTATTTTTTTATACAAAACACAAATTCATATATGGCACAGTGTTAGCAGTTTATTTATTTATCGAATTGCATCAAAGACTCCCACCGGTTTCTATGTCCCGTTGATGAATCACAGAAAATAACCCACTGGTACCTCAATTGTTAGGGGAGCAGCAAAAAGATAACTTATTGTTTATATCATTATAAATGCAATCTGCTTTAGGTATTGCCTGGAAAGCCATGTCTTTACATGGACACAGGAAGGCACGACATGAACGTAAAATCAGTTATCTTTTTAATACCATGCTTCAGATAAAAATAGATTCTAATACGGTTAACACATTTGTTGAACATGCAATACCATGCTTAATGAATATAAGCGTGTTAATGTGTGCTGGTTTCGTGACGCGTTTTGAATATTATCCTCTTATGTGTGGCTGACACAACTTTGCCTACTAAAATGAAAATATTAATGTTTTGTTAAAGGGTAAATAACAACAATTGCTTATGTATATTACTTACATAGTCGAATATCTTTAAGTCACGTTTATGAGGCTATTTATTTTTTGTTGAACGTAGTTTATCAATAACTTTCGTAGGAAAAGGAACTCTACCTATATATAGTGCTATGCTAATGTTCAATATTTAGGACTAACGACGCAATTGTGCACAATATTGACACTTCTGCTCAACACAATCCCAGAAAAAATATCTATTTTTCTTATATCTAAATGGCAGAAACCCTTCTCAATTGCAAGCATATGGATTAATTAAACACCTGCGTTTTAATTAATATGTACACCAAGTCACGATCGCAAACTGACCTTATTGAATAAAATATTATGTGAATATTCTGTATGTGAGATTCCACGTATGCGAAATGTTCCTTTTTTCAGAAAATATTTCCTTCTTTGTCTGAATCGACAGACATTTCTATTAGCAATAACAATGTCCCACTATCTCTTTTAAGAGTGGTTACCTTATATTGTTTAATTCTAGATGTCAACGGCATCTTGGCAAAATGTTATGGGTTATTTTGATAAAAATATATTTGATACAACTGCTGCTTAGTTGTGCATAACGGCAATCAAAGTCAATAGTTCATACTTAGTTTTCCAATTTGTATTCCTGAAACTGTGTATTCAAATTCATTTGATTCACATGCTAGGTCCAAAATCTTACCGGGTCACCAAACATTCTTATAACATTTCGTTTCATGCTCAAACATTCCCTGATAAATTTCGATTAGCAACAGGGTCTTTTATTTGTATTAATAATATTCAAATCGCTGGCATTTTGTTTCACTGAATAACAGTCAAGCTGACGGTAATGGTCCTTTGATGAAGAGCAGATGCATTAAAAGTACACTTTAATGTACAATTAACTTAACGGAATAACATAAAATAACATCAGTAAGTGTTTATTGATTCTTCGACGATTTTTCTTATCCAGCACTGCATGTGTAAATTTACGGTGACACATCCTCGGTCATTAAAATTATCTTAGCGCACCACATTTAGTCAACAATATTAAAATAATATAAAACAAATCAACCAACTACTTCATTTTTAACAATCTCTCACAATTGATTCAAAATAACAAGTGCAAGAATACTAAATATCTCAATTCCATCTTCCCTCTCATTCATATATACTAGGGATTTTTTTGGTTCCTTTTATCTCACTTTTCGCTCATACTGGACCTTCGATGTAACATGAAATAATCACATAATGTAGCTAGCTTGCGTATCCCGAATGCTAGCTTCAGATTCTTACTACTAATCATGTTGACTACTCACTGTCCTACTGTCTTGCAATCGTTCGATATTAAACGGTCAAAATAGTACAATCTTCTAAATGTTCAGCGTTATATCCAAAGAACCACAATATTGTAGATGCCCACCAATCTGCTGTATTTCTCTTAAATTCGTATTGTATTCGTTTAAAACACAGATGGAAAACATCCTGATGGGTTTGTTGATTTATCGCCGAGTGATCATGCGCATGCACTGGCACATTATCACGAATTGATTCCAACTACGATGTATATTGAATCTGTTGTCTCACACATACTATCCCGTCTTGCTAAACATTGTACGACACATTTAAGTTACGATACATTTGTGGAAGGATTATACATTATTTGTACCAACATATATGATTATGTTAGCTCAGTAATTGCATTTATGATATTGGTATCTTTAATATGTCATTTATGTTTAGAAACATTTTGACCATAAGCGTGTATTTTTGAATGTACACACTTCACTCATAAATATATTTGTTAGGAAAGGGTCAGACTATTACAAATGTGGCTAAATATTAACATAGTGTCGTATATATAATATATGTTATGGCGATTAACATGGTGTCCATGATTTCTAGAAATAAATCTTTATAGATGTTATTTAAATGCCATATTGTTGTGTTTTATGCGCTGGTTTTGAAGCAAAAATATATTGCCAGGTATTTTCAAATTCCAAAACGCTCAACAAGATCGTATCAAAATAGAAATTGAATGGAAAATTCAACAAGCACTAAAATCAGGATGATAATAAAATGTTTCAGTTCTTTGTATTTAGACGCTGTCAAATTAATTTAATGGCTCCCAATTAGTATGATATACGTAGTTACTGTGAGTCATAATTATATGTACAGATGACATGAAAATCACATCTGCCTTTCAGACCAATGTAATATTCATCCCCTGAAAAGCTTATGTAACGAACTATCGATAACAGATGGAGTAAAACAGTTTATTTTATATCAAGAGACAACACAGCGATATCGTTTGTTAACAAGCTGGATATGATAATTGTTCGAAGTGTGGTATTAATCAGATATTAATATACTATGGGCTATATCCAGAAAACTTTGCAGTAAACCCGTGCATGAAGGTTCTATAAACTGTAATTATATTACGTCTGAGGCTCGTTTCTATGTGATTGCATAAAAAAAAGTTTTAAACGAAACAAATATCAAACACTTTTGAATAAACCTTCTCATAATTATAAAGCAAATGCTTGATAAGTTTATATTTGCAAATCAAATGGACTTGTTCACACATCTTTTTTTGTTTTGTTTGAAAAGCGTCATTAAATATTTTTACTAAATAACCTATTTTGTTTGGAATAGTCTTCAATAATTAAAATAGCAAGAAAAAAAGTTGAATTAAAATTATTGCCTTCCCCGGTACCTCTAGTAGCAAACGCTACTGTGATACCACTGCACCACGCAGGCGTTTATGTTTATTATCGAAACATAAACGATATACTAGTACTCAACATATTTTCCAAATTATCGAGGAAAAGCGTTACAAACGCTTTGTAACTTTACTTATTTCGAATAATGATTATCGAGCAATTAATAAATATGTTTAACATTTTTCTCAATCAGGGGTCATTTCGCTTGTTTATATATAATGCATACATTCATTGTTTAATGTATGACACTAATTTTGAAAATCGTCATTATCAGACTATGAACACGTCTCTTTAAAGGTGTGATATATTTATGAATTATTGTAACTTCGTAGACATTTACTAAGAATATTGGTAAACATATCAATTCCGCAACGTTCAATGGTTTTAAGCCAATATAAGCATGTAAATAACGATCTTTCTTAGAAAACATCTATTGGCATTTGTTATAACTACCATCTGTAGTATAATATTAAATATCGTGAACTGCAGTCATCGTTTACATTAAGAGACCAATGTATTAGACTCGTTCTCAGAAATTGGATGATTCAAGTTACCAGTCGTCAAACAGCTGCTGTGTTTCTCAAAAGATACATGATATGTGAACCAGATAAGAGAGTTCTTGCTTGTTTAAACAAAGAACGATGTCGATTTCCTGTCTGATGTTACTATTTAATCGGCAACATAAAAGTTTGTTTGGACCTACCAAATTCTCAGAGTGAGAGACGTATGCTCTAACCGCTTCGTCAAAGGTTTTAAAATTTTGAACTGCTTCACAAATGAAGGTTTTGTTTGTTAACAACGGGACTCCGGCACTTAAGTTGATAAGTTAAATTCGCCTACGTGTCAAATTCACAACAACAACCAAAGAGTTGTTAATACCTGAATAACGACTTCCAAATCAAGCGTTCAAAAATATGTTAACTTATATAACCCGATAATTTTGTTATATAATTTGTGAACAATGCAATATTAAACATGTCTATGTAGTGCTTTTTTTCATTTAAAATGGATTGGGCGCTCTATTTTTTTATTTTTTTTATTGATGTAGCAGCTTTAACACATAAACTTATTGTGGCTTATTCACGAGGTAACAACATGGCGCCATACGTTTCACATGATGTAACATATCCCCATATAGTATATCCTTGCAAATGCGGGGCAGTACATTAACACATGACCTAAAATTCACCATTAAAATGCGGACATGAAAATGTATGGCAATTATATGAGTATTTATGAAATGTTCATATCTCCGCTTTCACGAGATGTTAAAAGAACTGATAAATTATTCCTTACTTTAATGCATGTCATACAAACATATATGTACTACAATAATCCACAGACAAATACAGACTACATATACGTGAACTGACCTCTATAGTTTGATACGAGCCTTTGTGCTTGTATTTTTAACCTGGATATCTCACTCAACGAAAATATGGAACTTGTATTAGACATAATGCTCGAAATCAATTCCTCACCGAAATATTTAACAATCCATGTATATAACTGCAAACACGACCCACTGTCTTCGTGCAAAGGTTCATATACACAACTGACTATTTAAAGTTCATAAAACACTTGTGTTTTTTTTAATTTCGGCCACCAACTGCGAGAAATATCATTCCACTGTAGCTACTGCGACTTTTTGGTTACAAAACTCGTTTTATGTCAGACTTCTCGTAAAGAGGACAATACATTTACTCATTTATAGATTGTCACATAAAACACAAAACATAAATACATGCAAAACACTGTCTCAAATTACATATAGTTGCAAATGTGCATGTGAACAAATCCTCCATGTCAATCTGATATCGCGTATTAATTTGCAGTGAGTCGCAGTTTGATGTATGGAGACAGTTCGTTACTTCTTATCACACGTTGGTTTCTAACGCGTTATCGTCCTATACCAGAAAACCATGGCGACGTTATCATATTAATTATTATTTTATAAAATCGCGAACAGAACATTATAAAGATCATTAAGATGTATAATGACTGCTATGTATTACATTTAAAGTATGACATCTAACTAATTGGAATAACGTTTTAAAATAGTCGTTGAGCATAAATATGTCGCTCCGCATGTACGATTGTCCAATTTATGTCGCTCCGCATGTACGACTGTCCAATATTGTCCGCATGTACAATTGTCCAATATATGTTTCATTGTGTCAATCGAGCACAATATTCAACCTTGGGCTATTATTTGCCATTTATTTATCAANTGTGAACAAATCCTCCATGTCAATCTGATATCGCGTATTAATTTGCAGTGAGTCGCAGTTTGATGTACGGAGATAGTTCGTTACTCCTTATCACACGTTGGTTTCTAACGCGTTATCGTCCCATTCCAGAAAACCATGGGGACAAGACGTTATCATATTAATTATTAATCTATAAAATCGCTAACAGAACATTATAAAGCCTATTAAGATGTATAATGACTGTAATGTATTACATTTAAAGTATGACATCTATCTAATTGGAATAACGTTTTAAAATAGTAGTTGAGCATAATTATGTCGCTCCGCATGTACGATTGTCCAATATATGTTTCATTGTGTTAATAGATCACAAAATTCAACATTGGGCTATTATTTGCCATTTATTTATCAACCAATACTGTGTCAAAATCCATTATCAACATATATTTTCCCGATCTATATTGAAAACATTATTGCGATAACAGTTTTTAGTAATTTATATCATGATTAAAAAACCTTCGTTATCACTGAGCACAGAACAAGGATGTGTTCTAATATATTAAACTGGTAAAACAATAATGTGTATTCAATGATTATAGTAAATTATTGTTTTTTATTACACATATTAAAAGAACCAAGTTTAAATGTAATGGTTACTGTCGTTATCAAGTGGCATTCATACGTTTAAAACACAGATGAAAAACATACTGATAGGGTTGTTGATTCATCGCCGAGTGATAATGCGCTGGCACTTATCACGCATTGATTCTAAATACGATGTATACATACTCACACATTAAATAATTTGCATGTCGCTTCTGTTTGAGAACATGAGCCCGCCTTGCTAAACATTGTAAGATACATTTAAGTTATGATACATTTTTGAGACAATTATACATAAGTTGCACCAAAGTGTATGTTTACGCAGGTTCTGTCATTACATTCGTGGTATTGGTTTCGTTAATATGTCGTTTAATTTACGGACCATTTTGACTATAAGCGTACATTTGTTACTCTTAAAACTCAGGCATAACTATATCTAAACGTAGGAAGTTTAATAGCAAAAGGTCAGACTTTTACAAAGCATGCTTTGATATTAACATAGTATAGTACAGATTATATAAAAAAAATGGCAATTAGCATGGTGCCCATGATTTGTTTCGAAACAAGCCAGCGATTTTCACATTTGAATACGCTCGACAAGATCGTATTGAAGTTAAAATTGAATGAAAAATGTTACACTATACGCCTTGTAAACTAATAACACGTTTAAGAACTCAGTCTTAAGACGCTGTACTCATATTGAAATAACAGTTTACAAGCGTGCAAAAACAAGCGTTTAATTGTGGTGGCACACATCAAATCCGGAAATATTTCATCTAGAAAAATAATGTTTTTATTGTGATATAAATAGTTGTTGTGGGTCATACGTCTAGGTTCCATTGACATACCAATCCGATCTGCATATACAATCAGTGTAATATTCACCCTCTGAAGAGCCTAAGTGAAGAAAAATCGATAACATATGGAGTAAAACAATGTGGAAAAAACAGATAGGTATTGTTTGTTACATTTCCTGATATAATTAGTATTCTAAAAATGTGTGGGTGTGTGTTTTCAAACGGAAAATCGTATGTGTAAATATATGTATTAACTTAAGTATTACTTAACGTCGTCAACGTCAAATGACGTCACATCAATCCAAATGTTTCTGATTTATCTTTTTTTTTGACATTAAAAGTGTATACATTGACCTTCCATCCTGTATTCCATCATAGAAATAATGTTTATTATAAGATTACGTTTCTCAACTTTGTCAAAAAAAATCTACTTCCCTATCAACTATGAGCGATTTTTTCCTATGTTGATGTTATATTAATTTATGTCATACATGTGTTTTTAATTTATAACTATTACTTTTAAGGTATTTTTACTTTACGCGAGTGGCATTTTGTATATATCATACGTCGTAATTCGTCAACTTAATCTCGTGTATTCATAATTGGCGTGAGTTGGCTTTGAATAAATTCCAGAAATAGCCATTGGTTTTGTCGCTTTATAGAAGGACTTATTTTATGAACTTTTCTGTGTTACTAAAAAAAGGAAACATGGTTTTGAATCAGAACAATTTGAGACGAATTCCAATAAATTAAATAAATAGATTGAATGCCGTTGTGTTTTTAGTGTGGTTTTGTTTTCACTATGAGCATGAGGGGGCGAAACATATAAACATTATAACTCAAAAGGTGTAATCGGTACGTGTTATATATGACAAATCAAAACAAACTATTACAAACAAAACAGAAGGACGATATGCATGAGCAGTAACAATAACATAATTAATTTAAAATCGCGACAAAACATCATGTGATGTTTCTTTTATTTTACGGGTTATTATATGTAAATATTGTTTTTTGTATGACTTCAGTTCCATTCCTGAAACCGAAGAATTTCAAATGCGTACATGTTAAGACCCGATCCGACGTACCCTACATCTGAAAGTCATTAATTACAATAATACATGAACCATCACTGCACATTAGGGAACAATCACGCACTCGCGACTATGTAGTGCAGCTATTAAAACACATATAAACCAATTGAATCTAGAATTACTGCCTTCCTAGATGGCGAAGGTATCGAAGGTATGGTAAACAGGTTTCATGAAAATCTAATATTGGAGCAACATGTTCGCTAAAAACATAAGTTACAAAGCATGCATGTATAAAACTTGCAAACATGTTATATAAAATAGCTGCACAATTTCAGCTTAACATGTTGCACTAACAAAATCTTCGTGCGCGTTCACAAAGTTGTATTTCGTTAACCTTGTGTATTAAATGTCAATAGAAAAGTGTACTTCACTCAAATTGTGTTAAGGTAGCGCATCCGTATTGGGCACCTTTCTAAATATAATCTAATGTATTCATTTCTTAATCAGCACCATTTCACTGAACTACATGCACATTTTTAGGTAGTCTTTCCGTGCTTAAAAAAAAATATATACTGATGTTTTCAAAACCACCCCCACGCTCGGCTTTTATCCAGTTTATTTGCACCCCTGGGGTATATGAAAGTTCAATAATTCATCCAGATTTCCAAATATGGGCATGCAGCTGGTGTGTACAGATGCAATAAATGTGTTTAAAGTTTAAACAAGATGAAATAAGTATTATTTTACATACATTTATTTTATATGACTTGTTATCTATGGAAGACCGCCAAGAAATGTAACTGGTTTCAACCAAGTAGAAATTGGGTTGGTTAAAAACAAAGTGTCATAAAATTCAAAATAGTATCATTTTAGTAATATTTTTAACTAACTTTGTATAGATATACTATATACAGCAAAAATACCAAGAAATAAGACATATTTACCGTTTACTTTTTGAAATAAAAATAAAAATACAACATGCATGATTCGTATTTTCAGCAGTAAATCACCCAATTTAGCCATAACGTTGTTTTCGTTTTAAAAATAGAAGAATGTGCATAAAAATTGCAACATATTTAACAATAAACATAGCTTATATGCTATTTTAAATCAAATAACGTTAAAACAGAAATAAAACGCGTCGCAAAAAGTATGCGGTGTCGGCAGGCTTCGAACCTGCGCGGGAATATCCCAAAAGTACAAGAAAAATGGAAGTATTTAATACGAGTAATTGTGTAAGTTAGTATAAGCATGTGTGGTTTTATAAACGGCATATATATGGTTTTGCATTTTTTTATGAAGTGCAACGAAAACTACCTATTGCAAACAGTCTTCGTATAGACAAACATTGAGAAATAACCTAAACCAACATTGGATTATAAGGCATTTAAGGTTGTTAGTTAGTTATTGTTAGTGCTTCTTAAAATGCATTGTAAAACTTAGATCATACGAATTAATTAATCAAAATCACACTACTTTAGACCACCAAAAGTGCAATCATGCCAATATTCATACATGATTGCCAATGTTAAATACAAGCCTTTCAGAAATAATATTGCTACAAAACAAGAAAGATAACACGAGCTTGATCAATGAATAATAAAGACGTTGCACATTTAAACACATCAAAGCATTCATTGTAAACGTTGAACGAATGAGTGTGTATTTATATCAAAGGAATGTACAAAGTGGTAATTACATACGTGTTTGTCCTTCAAAGCTCAGCCATGCGGACAAGTCCCGTAGCTCAAACATTAACTGGACGCTGTCTTCTTCCACCATATGCTCATCATATTGATGATTTAGATACCTGCTATAATATCTTTTATAAATGCGAATCATTATTAATATATGTATTATCCAACATAATTACATGGATTAACACTCGGTTTATTAAATTCAGCACACGAGTGAATACACTGTTTCATGTTATTCGTTTTACGCCCTATGCTTTGTTACCACAATATGTCCATTATATTTTACTGTAACACCATCATCATTGTTCGCATGTTTATTTCCGCCAGAGTCATAAATTAATGTGAACACTATAACAAGTATATAATATGTTATTACGTGGCAGCAGTATTGCAATGATTAGCAGATTAACATAGTTGCATGGCATTTTATAAAGTTCGTCACATATTAATTGTGCAATTAACAAGGCTAAAATGATAAGGAATGAAACATCAAACACTTAAAGCCAATTACAGATAAAAAAAATAATAAAACAGTTTGCGTCATCATTGTCGACGTTATTAATTGCTGAATTCGTATACCACTCTAAGCAATTATAGCCATTGTTACATAATTTCAATTAAAACGTATGTTTTCATGATAGACGATGTGTTGCATATGGTTTTTATATAAAGTGTAACACGTGGATGCATTTCAAATGGCCCGAATCATTTGTGAATAACACAGTATATAATAAATTATATTTAAAAAAACACAATTTTGTTACCTTTTTATTTTGTCAGAATTATTTTTTTCATGTTTTCTACCTTTTCCTTTGGATTCTAAATAACTTCTCACTATTGCTTCCATCATTAACAACAACATGCTTATCATTTAAAACAAACACTTTCACATATTAAACACATATAACCCTTTGCAATGGAATAATGAAAGGTATTTCCATAATGTAATATTGAATCGAGACAGTATTTTCCCAATTTAAGGTATCACCACAACAAGCATACTGTTAAGCATATCTTTTACGCACGTGACTTTCTTAAAGCCGTGTATGACACACACTGGGACAAAGACGTGAAATTGAAGGATAGTTTGATGGACATTTTCTTCAGGAGGACACAGTTCCTAGTAATTTTATAAGTCTATATTTGTCCAACAGCTGCTACAGATATTGCTCAGTATCTAGCAAATGGATATTTATATTTATACTTCTATTACGTGCATTACTAAATATGTGACTAAATTCTTGACGACTACTATTGCTAGTTAATGTATACACATTCATACAAAATAACAACACATATTGCAACCCATGTAATACATTTATATTTATAATTCCATTAAAGTAGAGTAATGAGCTATTATCAATATATATTAATAAATATCGTTTAATTTAAGGCATGAACTATCTTAGCCATATATTAATAGCATCTCCTTCAATTACAAATTAAAGTGAAGTTCTTACCTTTCTTACGACCTTTAGGTTTGGCGAATTCGCTATTTAAGAACATAATTCGCACGATCGTTTCAATTCAAGTGGTCACCGGCTTGAATTTAGTCCAGAAAATAAACACATGGTAAATAACTTCTTATCCAAGCACACCGTATGTACGCGATTCGTCTTTAACATGCATGTGTGCCTCAGTAAAGCAAACAATGAAGTCATACAATTCCGCATTAATTATTATTTTCACTTTTTGCTAGATAATTCAAAACATAGATTTTGTTCCATATTTTGTCCGTGTTAAATTTCACCCTGAAAAGCTGATGTTAAAGTACAGTTTTTAATATCCGAGCCACCTGCCAACAACAAAATTCGCAAGCGCATGTGAGGCACAGGAGGAACTAAGAGCGCGACAATGATGTGTCTTTTGGTATGCAATATTCAAAATAAATAGTCTCTCTGATATGTGCGTTTTTCTACAAGATGTATGGTCTCAAAGGACATAATTTGTTCCAAGACACTTTTGGTACATCTTTGAACATCCTCGTTCTGATTGCTTACTGTGTTCAAGATAACATTTCCTGAGAGGGTTGTGTTAAGTCATAAACGAGGTGAACACCTTTGTATCTTCATGTTTATATTTAATTTTTATTTCGGATTCCTATGTTATTAGAAGATATACGAGACACGAAACCGAAACAAAATGTCATTTCAATTGTCTACTGGTTTAGTGATGTCGATCATGATATTGTATAAAACCAATTGTCCAGTGAGTATATTCGCATTGAATAAATGCAGTATTATTGTAAACGCAGTTAGACAATTTAATATTGTTTGTGATATTTGTTCATGATTGAAATGTCAAAAGAGCACTCCACGAATGCGTCAGGAATGTTTTGCATTTGCATTAGTATGGGATTCGCCTTTAAGCCTTTCCTGAGTAATATTACATTAGGAATGGTGTTATCCATTTAGAATATTGTGTTATATTCCTCTTGTAATGCGCTACACAAATATAAAGGTAATATAAACCATTTTTGTATGATGCTTTTGATATTCTCTGGATAGGTGTCCTATTCTTGCTGTAACTCATAAATGGGTGGCTAAAGGGATTTCAGTTTGGGGTTGGACGCTCTTTTATCAAACATAGAATTTGAAATTCAAGAAAAGAATCTTAAGTGACACATTTAACAGACAACTGAAGAAATTATGGATTTTGGTATGTGTGTTTCGATTTGGTATAACTGCTACGATATTTTAAACGTTCGCTTTTATGACAATATAGTTATTTAATATATATGACTGATTATAATGTTATTTCCCAATTCATTCGAGAACTCTCGTTTCTCAAAAACTCTATCAGAGTTCACAACTCTTAATTATTTTATATCATTGTATGTTTTATACAAAACCCTCTTTCTTATATAAAACAGTGTAAGCGGTTTATTTATATATCTTTCGAATTGCATCAAAGACTCACGCCGACCTCCATTTCCCGTTTATTTATCACAGAAAATATCCCACTGATACCTCCATTGTTGGGGGAGCAGCAAAAAGATTACATCTAGTTAATAATTATAAAGACAATCTGCTTTAGGTATTGCATATAAAGCCATTTCTAAATATGGGCATAGGATTGCACGGCATAAATGTAAAATCAGTTATCAGTTTAATACCGTGTTTCATATACTAGTAATACGGTTAACACATTTGAACATGAAATACCATTATAAATGAATATAAGCGTGTTAATGTGTGCTAATTTTGAGAAGCGTTGTGAAAAGTATCAGCACATGTTTGGCTGACATAAAGATAACTTTGCCAACCAAAATTCAAATATTAATATTTTGTTTAAATGTGAATAGCGAAAATTGCTTGAGTTTATGACTTCCATAGTGGACTATCTTCTAGTCAGCTTTTATGAGATAAATAGATTTTGTTCAAAACGTATTTCATCAATAACTTTCGTAGGCATATGCCTCTGTCTGTATATAGGGAAATCGTATTGTTTAACATATAAGGCTAACGATTACATTGATCGTAAACATTGACGCTTTCGCTCAACCCAGTCCCAGAAAAAATGTACTAGAAACACATTTTTCGTCATGTATGAAACTCTTGTCAATTGCACTTATATTTGTCAATCAAACAACAGTCCTGCGTTGTTCTTTATATTTACACCAAGTCGAGTTCGCAAGTTGACGACATTGAATACAAGCTTCTATGTATTGTATGTTTATAAGAGTTCACGTATTTCGAAACAGTGCCGCTAGACATGTAAATCAAATACACATATATAGTGTTTCTTTAGAAAACATGTTTTTCTACTTCTGAATCGACAACGTAAAATAGAATTTAACAATGTCAACGTCAAACTACTTAATATTGTTCATTTTTAAATGTCACCGGAAACAGGCCAAACATTATGGAGGATTTGGATAACAATATATTTAATAAAACTCTTATTTACGGGTTCATAAAGACATCAAAATCAAATCAAGTCAACAGTATTGTTCGTGCCTTGTTATTCATATTGTATTCATTAAACTACGTATTAAAATTCATTTGATTCACTTTTTTTATGCCAAACGTCTTACCTATCCACCAACTATTCGGAAAAATAGAAGTGAGTCGCAAAAAGATGTTAATATACAATCAAGATGCTCAAGATTTGATTAAACTACGTAAAATCAAAGAACAATATAAATGCTTTTTTGTTTGTTTTATGATCACAAATTTCCTGTTATATTTCGTTAAGCAAGAAGGACTTACATTTGTGTTAATAGTATTCAAATCGCCGGTATCTTCTTCCGTGATTAAAATAAAAGCTATACTGTAATGGAACGTTGATGCCGAGTATTTGAGACATTTAAAGTAGTAGTAAATAGTAGTAAATGATGAAAATAATATACCTTCCGTGTATAACATAGTGTAGACCTGTAGCGCTTTATTTCACAAACATAACTTACAGCTCGCGTATTTGTAATATGGGCACTGACGTAAATAAGCGCCGTTGATTGTTCTAAATCTAAATAGAGTGATATCTGCATGGCAATAGGCTGTTAATTGGTATCATTATTCTAGACGATTAGTTGAATGTCAACAATGGCATGGATCGAGCTTTTATATTAATTGCAACATCGCTAACATTGTTTTAACAAACCAAACAATAGAAGCCTTAAAGAGACAGTTTATTGAAAATATCAACCTTCGTGATATTTACGCGGTATGCTAACGTGATGATTGTAACAATAACACGAGAAATGGATTTGTATATATATGTACTAATTATTTGTTATATGATATCAATTGTTCATTTTCCTTAGACGTTCACCAATATCCGTTATGGTTGGCATAACATGGTTGTAATAAAAATAGGAATACCTGAACTATTCAATTCAATAACGATATTTTAATTACACTGTTTTAATAGTTTATGTCATATAAAATCCAAAATAAGTTTGACTAAAAATATATCATGATTTAAAACCCTTCGTTATCACTGACCACAGAACAAGGGTGTGTTCTAATATATTAATCTGGTAAAACAGTGCGATTATTCAATGATTGTTAATACCAGTCAATTCTTTAAATGAACGCACCTGTTTTACCAGATTAAAAATATTAAAATAACCAAATAAAAATGTCATGGTCATTGTCGTAGCAAAGTGACATTTATACATTTAAAACACGGATGAGAAACATTCTTATGGGCTTATTGATTTATCGCCGCGTGATAATGTGCTGGCACTTATCACGTTATGACGCATTGATTCCAACTACGATGTATATAGAATATGTTGTCTCCCACATTCAATCATGTCCACGTCCCTTCTGTTGAAAAACATGATCCCGTCTTGTTAAAACACAGTTTTAATCATGGTATTTGTATCCTAATTATTTCATTTGTTAATGAAAATGTTGACCATAAGCTTGTTTTTTTTTGAAGAAACAAAATTCAGGCAATCTGTGGTCAAAGTAGAATGTTGGATTATCTTTCGGTAGAAGTCAAACATAATACCATTATTTTAAATTTATTGCAAACCTATCCTTTGCTTATTAATATTTAACGGTGGGTTATTTGAAAGCACGAGCTATTATATTCATAGTCGATGTAATGCACAGCAATATACGAACATCAAATACGTTAGGTATATTTTCAGTCTGTCTCTGAATTTTCGAAAACTGTATATTTGGAATCTTTTTAGTATCTAAATTTAGAGTAATTACGGTAACTATATGTTATCGTCAAAATTGAATAGGAAAGGGTCAGACTATTACATATATTGCTTAATATAAACATAGAATACTAACCATAATAGAAAAATTGACGATTACTATGATGTCCGTGCATTCTATAAATATAACTGTTTACATTTTATTACATGTTATATTGTTGTGTTTTCTGCGCTGTGTTTTATTGCAAAAAAGTGGTTATTTTTAAATTTCAATACGCTCAAAAAAATGTATAGAAATCGACATAACATGGACAATTAAACAAACATTAAGCGCATTGTACAATAATACCACGTTTAAGTACTTAGTATTCAGACAGTGCATTCATATTGAAGTAGCATAGTTCGTGGCAACAGAAACAATTAATAATTATCGGAGAAAATCGAAACCGGAAATTGTGTCCTTACTATTATGATGCAAATAGTGCTGTGAGCCATCATTCTCGGTACGATTAACACAACAATCAGATCTGCATATCATACAAATGTTATAGTCATTCCCTGAATTGTAGAAGTATTGATAACAGATGAAGTAAAATAATTAAGTTTATATCAAGGAATAGCGATATTGTTTCTTATCAAGCCGGATATTATAATTGTTCGAAGAAAGTGTGGGAGTGCATCAGATATTAATATACTAATGATTATATCCAGAACACTCTGCAGTAAACACTTGCATGACCTTTTTGAATAAATGTTAATGTCATAACATCTGTGACTCGTTTCTATGTGATTTTATATTGTTTTAAGAGTTTTAAAAGAGACAAGATAACAAAATATGCTCCTTGTAAACAATGTTACATATAGATGTATTGGTTGTCACGCGTATTTATATTTATTCACTTAATTAAAACTTAGGTCGTGAACGTCAAATGTCGTCAGATCAATCAACACTTTTTAGAATCTATCAAAAGGTTGATGTAAACAAGTATTCGAAGAAATCCTTTAACTCTTTGCCATTGTGTTCTGTTTTCTTCCATATGGTTATTGTCTTTCAATTGACCTTCTATCTTGTATGTCATAATGGACACAATATTTATAAATTAAATAAATAATATGATTACATATCACAACTTTGTTACATGTCCACTTACTTATCAACTATGAGCGTTTTCAATTTGTGTGTTATCTTAGTTTATGTCATACGTGTGTTGTTAATTTAGAAATGTTACTTTTAATTGAATCGTACTGTACGCATGTGGCTGTGCCAACATAATGTTTATTATAAGTCGTTATGCGTTAATTCAAACTCGTTCATTGGCGTGAGTTGCTTTGAATTAATTCCAGAACTAGGCATTGGGTGTGTATAGCCAAAAACTCATTTTGCAAATTATTCTTTTTTTCCCAAAAAGGAAACAAAATGAGGCAAATTCGAAATGTACAAGCTGTAACAATAAAAACATGAATTATAAATCACGGAACAATAATCATACAATCATGCTGTGATCTAAACGGCTATAATATCTACAAATTGGTCTATGTATGACTTCAGTTCCATTTCTAGAACCGAATAGTTCCAAATGTGTCCATGTTAAGGACCAACATAACCTACAAATGAAAGTCATTAATTACAATAAAACATGAACCATAACTGCACACTAGGGAATAATTACATTATCTCGACTAGGTAGTGTAGCTATTAAAACACATGTAACCAAAATAATCTTCAAACTGATTTCGAGAACATTTTATCATAGATTGCTAAGGCAATTTAATTAAAGTATACGAACCAGGTTCGTGAAACTTTTATATTGAAACAACAATTATGTTTACTTTATTTACATATTATTTCTCTAAACATAAAGTCACAAAGCATACATGTACACAACTTGCATACACGCATGAAAATAATAGATGCTTTATCTCGGCTACACATGATGCACTAGGTCAATCTTCATACGCGTTCACAAAGTTTTATTTTGTTAACCACTTCTCCTTGTGTATTAAATTTTAGTAGACTACTTTACTTGACTCAGGTTTTCTTTATCATAATTTATTGTTTCATGTAACACAATTCAATTTTGTATAATTATATCTAGACAAAACGTATTAGATGAGAGTATTTATATATCAACAGGATATCTCGAGATGTTTAATCCAATAAACAAAACANACATCATGTGATGTTGATGTGATTTAAACGGCTATTATATGTAAAAACTTTGTTTGTATGCCTTCAGTTCCATTCCTGAAACCGAATAATTCCAAACGTGTCCATGTTAAGATCCAGAGTAATCTACATCTGAAAGACATTTATTACAATAAAAAGAGAATATTATGTGAGTTTTGGATAAAAGTCAAGTTTATCATGCGAGGCTTGACGATTCTATTTATCCCATTTTTTCCTCCCTTTTTCCATTAATGATATCAAATATCGCATTTATTGACAACTTTGTTCTTGCATAGTTTACAAAAACAGATTATCCAATTTTAAGAAAAACTCAAAAATGATTTAAAAATAGCGATAGTTTATAGCTCAAGTTTATACGATCGTTGTTATACTATCGATTTTCATCTGGTAATAGGATAAAACATGAACCATCACTGCACACTATGGAACAATTACACATTCGCGACTCTCTAGGGAAGCCATTTAAACACATATACACCAAATACATCTGAAATAATTGCCTTCGGGAACATTGCATTAGAGATGGTAAAGGAAATTTAATTAAAGTATTCTAAATAGGTTCCTAATTTCTAAGAAACATTTGTGCACTTTTTTTCGCATATTAGTTCTCTAAAAATAAAATCATAAAGCATAAACGTAAAACACTTACTTCCATGTACTAGAATTATAGATTCACTACCTCTTCACAATATTTTGCACATCCACAATCTTCATGAGCGTTCACAAAGTTGTATTTTGTTAACCAATACTTCTTGCGTATTATATTCTAGTAGAATACTATACTTCACTCAGGTTTTGTTAAATACATCGTGCTCAATTGTTTCATGTCATAAAGCCACATCATTCACAAAAGAGCTATACATTCATTTTGTATACATATAACTGAGCAAAACGTATTAGATGAGACTTTTTGCATATCCACTTAATTAAATGTTCAAGAAAATTCAAATATTTAATAATTGTAATTTATTATACAAAAGTGTGGTTTTATAGACATCAAATATGGGTTTTAACATTTAATTGTTAATTGTTTAGCGCAGAAATATCAAATCTAGTATATGCAAACGTTATAATATGCAAACAGTCTTTGTTTTTATTGACAAACAAATGATTGGAGCGTATGCAATTATGGAGGCAATTGTTTGTGCTTCTTAACATGCATTTTAGAGATCTTACGATTCAATCGATCAAAACCACACAAATAAAGAACAACACACCGATAGTGTTTGTTATAAATCCGGATATTATAATTGTTTGAATAAAGTGTGGGTGTGCTTAAGATATTATTATGCTAAGGTTTATAGCCAGAAAAATCTGCGGTAAGCTCTTGCATGAATTTTCTCAACTTTAAGTTTATTACGTCTATGGCTAGTTTCTATGTGAGTTTATATTGTTTTTGTTTTTTTTAAGAATCAACAAATCAAAAGGTAAAACAATTCCGCATATCGACTCATTGGTTTTCACACGGAAATTTGTATTAAATATATAAACGCAAGTACAAGTTAAGTCGTTAACGTCAAATAACGTCACATCAGTTAGCAAGTTTTACAATTTGTAAAACATCTGACGTTAAGAAGCAATTGAAACAAGTGATGTGTTTGTGAAACACTATGTCCCCTTTTGAGCGATTTTGACCCATATATTTGACCTTTGACCTTGAAGGATGACCTTGACCTTGACCTTTTACAACTAAAAATGTGCAGCTTCATGAGATACACATGCATGCCAAATATCAAGTTGCTAGCTTCAATATTGCAAAAGTTATGGCCAAATGTTAACGTTTCAAAAATACAATAATGTAATTCTTCATATAAATGATATTGGTATACAAACAAAAACGATAACACGATACTGATCAATTAATAATTAACGCGTTGCACATTAAAACAGATCCAATCATTCATAGTAAACGCTGGTACAGTGAATGTTTATTTATAACGAATTAATGAGCAAATATAGACATTACGTACTTGTTTTTCCTTGAAAGCTCAGCCATGCGGAAAAGTCCCGTAAGTCAAACAAAACCTGGACGTTGTCTTCTTCTACCATATGCTCATCATAGTGATGATTTAGATACTTGCTTATATATCTTCTAGAAATGCGAACCATTATTAAGCCATTGATTATTTAACACAATAACATGGATTAACACTCGGTTTGTTAAATTCAGCCCACGAGTGAAGACACTGTATCGCGGTATTCTTTTTTACACCGTATGCGTTGTTACTACAATGTGTTCAATACATTTTCATTGTAAAACCAGCATAATGTTTTGCATCTTTATTTCCGTAAGAGGAACACATTAATGTGAACACTATTCAAACTATATTATAAGTTATCATGTGGTTACAATATTACATTGATTATCCAATTAACATAGCTGAATGACTATTTGCAAAGTTCGTTACATATTTATTTAGTAATTATTAGGGCTAATATGCTTTGGAATACAACCTTAAGCACTCACAGCAAAGTGCAGTGAATTTTTAAATATAACAGCATGCTTCACCTTGTTGACGTTATTCATAGTATAATTCGTATAATTGCAGGTGACTTCCTTAAAGTCGTTTATGACACACACTGGGGTCATAGACGTAAAATCGAAGGATAGTTTGATAGACATGTTCATCGGGAAGGCAAAGTTCATAGTAATTGCGTAAGTCTATTTTGGTCAAACACCTGCTACAAATATTGCTCCGTATCCAGTAAGGTTACTATTTCTACTTATATGATCGCCATGACTACATCGTCGACTAAATGCCTGACTTATACAAATGAACTACTACTAGAACAATAATAACAAACAGTAATGCAAGAAATACCAACAGCTACTACTTATTTCTCATCTACTACTACTACCACTAATACTGCTTCTACAACTACTACTGCACTTGAACTACTACTACTACTTCAACTTCCACTACCACTACTACTACTACTTGCACTTACAAACATGGGTAAGTTAAAAGGGATAACATGGGTGTAATAAAGTTGTTACAACTCGTTTGTAAACAAAATACAGATGTTTATACAAATAAGCAAGAACTATTGCAATCTATATAATACATTTATACTTATAACATAAGTTATTTAAGGTTATGATTTTTTTCAAGACATCATTTTAGTTTAGGTAATAAACTCTTTTCGCGATACATTCATGGGACAACCCTCATAGAAAACGGAAACAGATGTTCTTACCTTTCTTACGACCTTTAGATTTGGTAGATTCTCCATTGAAGAACATAATTCACGCGAGGTTTTCAATTCAAGTGGACACCGGAATTTAGTCCAGAAATTAAACAGGTGGTATACATCTTCTTATCCAAGCATACGATATGTAAGAGATGCTTTTTTAACACACAGGTGTAACTTAGTATAGCCAACAATAAAGTCATTAAATTCCGCATTAATTAGTAGTTTCAATTTTTTTTCTAGATACTTCAACACTTGTATTTCTTCGATTGTTATAAGTACAGTTTTGTATATTCGAGCCACCTGACATCAACAAAAGATTGAAATCGTATTTACGGCAGAGGATCAACCGATAAGCGAGACAGTCTGTCATTCATGTTCAACATTTTGCATACAGAGTCCGTCTGATA
This sequence comes from Dreissena rostriformis, assembly GCA_007657795.1. Taxonomy (NCBI): domain Eukaryota; kingdom Metazoa; phylum Mollusca; class Bivalvia; order Myida; family Dreissenidae; genus Dreissena; species Dreissena rostriformis. The sequence continues at coordinate 111,441 of VMBQ01001958.1, forward strand.
TATGCCTTTTTCTACAAGATTAATGGTCTCCCATGGCAATATCGTCGCCAATAAACGTATTGTACGTTTTTGAACATACTTGTTCTATTGTTGACTTTTTCAGAGACTACATTTCCGAAAAGAAATGTATTTAATGATTAACGAGTTGGCGACTTTTCTATCGTCGTTTTTATATATAATTTGTATTTCGGATTCCTATGTTATTATTAGATGTATCATACACGAAACCGAAAATATTGTTTTTTTAACTGGTTCTTTTTGTCGACCATGATATTGTATACATGAACAACCAATTGTCCCGTGAGTATATTCGCATTGTACGAATGCATTATTAGTGTATGCGCAGTTAGCAACGTTATGTTGTTGGCGAAACTTGTTCATGATTGGAATGTCAATAGAACGATCCGTGAATGCTTTCAGAATTGTTTGCCGCTGCATTAAAAGGGGATGCGCCTTCAAGCCTTCCCAGAATTAGATAACATTAGGAAATATGATCTCCATTTAGGATATTGTGCTTTATTCCTTATTCCTGCTTTAATAAGCTTGAAAACTATGGCGGAACAATAACTATATATAAGTATGAAGATTTTCATGTTCTTAAGATTGTTGCCTAATTCCTGTTGTTGCTCACAATCTTTTCTCCAAAAATAAAATTTTAAAAAAGGAAACTGAAGAAAGTATGCGTTGGTATGTGTGTCTCGATATTGTACGAATGTTAAAATGTTCCACTTCAAGAGAGAGAGGGAGAGAGAGAGAGAGAGAGAGAGAGAGAGAGAGAGAGAGAGAGAGAGAGAGAGAGAGATAATCTGCTTACGATATTGCACTGAAACCCATTTCTAAACATGGACAAAGGATTGCACGACAATGAGTTATCTTTTTTACCATGTTTCATATATAGAGGATATCCGTCGGATTCGGTGGAATATCGATGCGCCACGAGTAAAAAATGTTTTTCTATGATAACGAGTGAATTAAAATCGATATTCCATCGAATCTAACGAATTTCTATTTATTATATGCTTATTTTTGTCGTTTTGTTAATTTCCCACTTCGCTTCATAAAGTTTCCACGTGGGGTGCCCCATTTTTTGAACGCACCAAGAACTTACTATACAAGAAAATAGTTCACATCTGAAAGAAATGTATAAGTGTATTAACATCAATGTTTTATTCAACATACACATGTATATCTATTTCAACTTAAATACTTAATACATTTAGTATTAGAACCAACAATAGTTCAATTGAAATTATTATGAAAGTAAAAGTGTTGCATATACTGGCGTTGTTATTTGTGTATTCAACTAAACTCAAAGTTATATGGGAGGTAAATGTGTGTTTCAGGTTCAAGTAGAGTAGTCTCCCATGAATGAAAATTGAAAATTGAAGCTCACCATGGGGTTATTGGGGAAGTAGTTCCAGTATCAACTTTAAACAGTGAAACATATCGATATTTTTTACTGTTATTTTTCACTGTTTGAAACAGTGAAATACCAATTTTATTTCACTGATATTTCTCTATAAACAACCGGAAAGCATATAAAAAAAATAAGATTTTAATATGGTTAACACATTTTAAACATGCTATGCCATGCTAAATGAATACAAGCGTGTTTATGTATGCTAGTTTCGTGACGCGTTCTGAAAATTATCCTCTAATGTGTGGCTGACATGATCACAACTTTGCCTACCAAACTGAAAATATTAATGTTTTATTAAATGGTAAATTAGAGACAATGTCGTGTATATATTAATTAATGAGGTTAGTTATATTTTGTCAAACGTATATCGCAATAACTTTCGTAAAAAAAAGGAACTGTATAAAGTGCTATGTTAACGTTAAACATTTAGGGCTAACGACGCAATCGTTAACAACATTGTCACTTTCGCTCAGCACAGTCCCGTAGAAAAATAACTAGGAAACTATCGATTTTTCTTAATGCCTGAAACCCTTGTCAATTGCAAGTATATGGGTAAATCAAACACTTGCGTTTCAATCCATACTGATGTAACCCTCATGGTTATGGGTATGTTGTATCCCAATAAAGACAACTTCATAAATAAGACTGTCTACAATTTCACTTCTTTTAATAAGGTTAGATACATGCAGACAAAATAGTAGTAATTCTCAGAGTGAATCAGGATCTGAAATATATAAAACAATAAAATACTAAACAATAAAACAACAGTTCTGTTCTAGTGGCCTTAACATGTATTTTTTATGACTCAACTACTCATATAAGATTCAGGTACAAAAATGACAACAACAATAATAAGTACAGAAACGCAGCATCAAAAACCTTCCAAAAAATGAGTAAACAATATTTCATTCAACACATTGATACAATTTATACAATTCTTACCAATTTATGGAATTGGGTCCTTTTCTCTTTCACTTCAGTCTCTCATCTTTCAACCTACTGGTGCTGTTAATTAGAACATGCAAACAGATATTATGGTGTTTCAACTGAGAGAATAAGTTGCTATATAAAAGTGAATTTATTAATTTGCTGCCATTCTGAACATTCGCGAAATCATATGATATGAACATTAAAAATGTTCCAAACTCAAACGAAATACAAAGAAAACAATGCATTGCAACCGTTTTTAATTATATACAATAAAATACAAACACCAGAACCAATACCGACCACTAGAGTGAACTTGAACTCGTTTTTTAGATAACAAACACATGTCTGCAAGCTTTTCCCTCCGATTTGATCATGTGACCACACTCACAAAAATATAATGTTCAAATAAACAGTAAGGGTTATAAACCACTAAACAAATCGGGAGAAAGTTGACCCGGTCACACTGACACCAAGTCAAGATCGCAAAATGACCTTATTGAATAAAATATTATATGAATGTTCTGTATGTGAGATGCCACGTAATGCGATATTTATTTTTTTCAGAAAACAATTGCTTCATCGTATGCATCGACACACATTTATAGAATTCAATTAACAATTACAATGTCCCACTGTCTCGTTTAAGAGTGGTTACTTAATATTGTTTATTCTTGATGTCAACGGCATATTGGCAAAATGACTGGATTATTTCGATAAAAATATATTTCATACAACTGCTAGTTACTTGTGCATAAGGGCAATCAAAGTCTATGGTTCATACTTAGTTATCCAATTTGTAGTCCTGAAAAATGGTATCCAAATTCTTTTGATTCACATCATGTGTAAATATACGGTGACACAACCTCGGTTATTAAAACTACATGAGCGCATCACATTTAGTCAACAAATACAACAATAATAATCTATGAACGACTTCATATTAACAATCTCTCACTATCGACAAAAATGACAATTTCAAGAATACTAAATATCTCAATTCTCCTCTCTGCTCTCATTCGTATAAACTAGGGCATTTTCACCACTTACTGGTCCTGTCATAACAGTACAAACAAGCACAGTTTAGCGCTATATCCAAAGAAGCACAATAGTTAAGCTGTCCACCAATCGGCTCTATTTCTATTCTCTCTTCTTCTTTTTCTTATATACATCGATGCACACAATATGTACTTTTTCCATATTAATCAATTTCTATAACCTTTCGTTTCTTTAAAATGTACAATAAGGTTGATGAACAATTCTATATGATTTTGAAAAAACACGCACTTAAATTCAATGTACTGTCTACTGGTCGAGCTAAATAACACACATACTTACGTTCGCGACAAAATGTAACATGACCATGGATAAGCTTTTTGTTGTCGCAGTATGTGATTATTTTACTGGTTGACACTGTTTTATTGCGAATCATGAGCCCACTTCTCTGAAACTTTTATATGTAGCTTACGTTCTGTCTATACATTTGAACTTTATACTTTTACATCGTTATCCAATGTCCTCTGAATATCGATATGACGTGTCAAAANTTAACATGTATTTTATATGACTCAAATACTCATATAAGATTCAGGTACACAATGACAACAATAATCATAAATACAGAAACGCAGCATCAATTTTTTTCCAAATAATGAGTTAACAATATTTAATTCAACACATTGATACAATTTATACAATTCTTAACAATTTATGGAATTGAGTCCCTTTCTCTTTCATTTCAGTCTCTCCTCTTTCAACCTACTGGTGCTGTAAATTAGAACATGCAAACAGATATTATGGTGTTTCAACTGAGTGTATACGTTGCTATCTAAAAGTGAATTTATTAATTTGCTGCCATTCTGAACATTCGCGAAATCATATGATATGAACATTAAAAATGTTCAAAACTCAAACGAAATACAAAGAAAACAATGCATTGCAATCGTTTGCAATTACATACAATAAAATACAAACTGGAACTCGTTTTTTAGATAACAAACACATGTCTGCAAGCTTTTCCCTCCGATTTGATCATGTGACCACACTCACAAAAATACAATGTTCAAATAATAGGTAAGGGTTATTAACCACAAAACAAATCGGGAGAAAGTTGATCCGGTCACACTGACACCAAGTCAAGATCGCAAACTGACCTTATTGAATAAAATATTATATGAATTTTCTGTATGCGAGATGCCACGTATTTCGAATATTTTTTTTTGTTCAGAAAACAATTGCTTTATCTTATGCATCGACACACATTTATAGAATTCAATTAACAATTGCAATGTCCCACTGTCTCGTTTAAGAGTGATAACTTAATATTGTTTATTCTTGATGTCAACGGCATATTGGCGAAATGACTGGATTATTTCGATAAAAAAATATTTCATACAACTGCTAGTTACTTGTGCATAAGGGCAATCAAAGTCAATGGTTCATACTTAGTTATCCAATTTGTAGTCCTGAAAATTGGTATCCAAATTTTTTTGATTCACATTTGAAATCAACAATCTTACCAGGCCACAAAACATTCGGATAACTAGCAGTCAGTAGCCGATACAAAGATAATTATTATAATGCTATAGATTTAATTTAAATATGTTAAATAAAAATATCACACAAAACGCTGCATTTTTTCATGCTCAAACATTCCCTAATAAATGTTGATTAACAAGAGGGACTATAATTAAAGTCAATAGTACTTAAATCGCCGCATCTTTTTCAATGAATACAAGTAAAGCTGAATGTTAGGGTCCTGTGATGCTTGGTAGACGCATTTAATGTACAGTTAACTTAACGGAATAACATAATAATAGCATTAGTAAGTGTTTATTTATTGTTCGACGACTGCCCTATCCAGCTCTTCATGTGTAAATATACGGTGACACAACCTCGGTTATTAAAACTACATGAGCGCATCACATTAAGTCAACAAATACAACAATAATAATCTATGAACGACTTCATATTAACAATCTCTCACTATCGATAAAAAATGACAATTTCAAGAATACTAAATATCTCAATTCTCCTCTCTGCTCTCATTCATATACTAGGGTCTTTTCACCACTTACTGGTCCTAATGTTTTGCGATCTTTCGCTATTAAACTGTCATAATAGTACAAGCAAGCAAAGTTTAGCGCTATATCCAAAGAAGCACAATATTTTAGCTGTCCACCAATCGGCTCTATTCCTCTTCTCTCTTCTTCTTTTTCTTATATACATCGATGCACACAATATGTACTTTTTCCATATTAATCAATTTCCATAACCTTTCGTTTCTTTAAAATGTACAATAAGGTTGATGAACAATTCTATATGATTTTGAAAAAACACGCACTTAAATTCAATGTACTGTCTACTGGTCGAGCTAAATAACACACATACTTACGTTCGCGACAAAATGTAACATGACCATGGATAAGCTTTTTGTTGTCGCAGTATGTGATTATTTTACTGGTTGACACTGTTTTATTGTGAATCATGTGCCCACTTCTCTGAAACTTTTATATGTAGCTTACGTTCTGTCTATACATTTGAACTTTATACTTTTACATCGTTATCCAATGTCCTCTGAATATCGATATGACGTGTCAAAATGGTACGAACAAGTTATATAAAGGTAAATACTCTCATTGGATAGTACCTTGTCTACAAAAATAGCTTATAGAAATAAATAAATAAATACATTGTAGAAAGGTTCTAAATTTTGACATTCTGTAGATATGTAGCGCTTTATTTCACAAATATAACTTATACTTTGCATGTTTGTTATATGGGCACTGACGTAAATAACCGCCGTTGATTGTTCTAGTTCTGAATATAACGAGACATGCATTGCAATTGGTTGTTAATTGGTATCATTATTATCGGCGATTAGTTGAATGTCAAAAGTACATGGCTGTGAACAAGCAATTATATTAATTATAACATTTTCTGAACAAACCAAAACAATATAAAAATATGACACAGTTGTTTATACTTGTGTATTGATTATAACTATAAAGCTAAACATTAATTTGCATATAGGTACTAAGTATTTGTAATACGATATCTTGTGTTCATTTTAATTAGGAGTTCATCCATTTATATATGTAATACCATTGGCATGGCATAATTGTAATAGAAAAAGGGAATACCTGAACTATTAAATAATATCTTTTAATTACACTAGATTTGAAAATGTTAATTCCTATAAAAGCCAAAATATTATTGACCAGTTATTTCATAATTTAAAAATATTCGTTATCACTGTGTTTAGAACAAGGGTGTGTTCTGATATATTAAGCGGATAAAACAGTTTGTTTACTCAATGATTGTTAATTTTTGAAATGGACGCATTTTGTACTACATTAAAAATAATAAAAGAACCAAGTTCGAATGTAATGGTCAATGCCGTAAGCATTTATTCATGTTAAACACAGATGAAAAACATCCTGATGGGTTTATTGATTCATCGTCGAGTGATAATGCGCTGGCATTTATCACAAATTGATTCCAACTTCGATGTATACAGAATATGTTGTCTCACACATTAAATCATTTTCATGTCTCTTATGTTGGAAAGCATGATCCTGTCTTGCTAAACATTGTAAGACACACTTAATTTATGATTCATTTTTGGAAGAATTATAAAATCTGTGCACCAAAATCTATTGTTACGTTAGTTCAGTAATTGCATTCGTGGTATTGGTATCAGTTATTTCGTTCGTGGTATTGTTGTCTTATATATTTAAAGGAACAATTGTACCATAAGTGTGTATTTTTGAAGCTACGAAATAAGGTCATTATATAACGTATCGTAAGATATTTGATAGAAAAGGGTGAGACTATAACAAAGCTTACTTTAATATTAACATAGTCAAGTATATATAATATGGAAAATGGCGAAAGATCTCGTGTCCATGCTTTCCATATAATAAAGTGTACCGATTGTATTTGAATACCAATTGTTTGCGTGATTTATTTAGATGTGTTTGTTGCGGAAAAAAATGACAAGTGATTTTAAATTGGAACCAACACGTATTTAAATCAAAATGGAATGACCAATGTAACAAACGCTATAGAGCGTTGTACAATAGTAATATAACAATTTAATCTGCATATTATTTGAATGAAACGTTAAAGTGCAGAAAAAAAATGATTAAAAATGTATATGTTTTTAATTTTAATATGTCAAGTAACAACAGATCGGTATCAATAGCCGGTTGTTATAATTATTTGTAGAATTAATGGGTGTGCATCAGATGAAAATATACACAAAACTCTGCAGAAAACACTTGCATGAATTTTGTAAAAACTGTAGCTCGTTTACATGCAAATGTATATTGATTTAAATGTTAAAAAGAAAAAAGAAACCAAACGATGCTCCTTGTACGCAATGTTACATATAGACGCATTGGCTTTTACACGGAAAAGCGTTTCTATAAACTATAAAATTATAATCACTCTATTGATACTGAAGTCGTTAACGTCAAATAACGTAACGTCAATAAAAAAAAAAAAAAAAAAAAAAAAAANCTTCCACATGGTTAAAAGTCTATCAATTAACCTTCCATCCTGTTTTTCATAATTGAAACATTGTTTATTATATGATAACATTCCTTATCAACTATGAGCGTTTTCCATTTTCATGTTATATTATTTCATGTCATACATGTGTTGTTAATTTAGAAAAGTTAATTTTAATGGAAGTTTACTATACGCATTTGCTCAAACAATGTATATACTAGGTTGTTATAAGTTGATTCAATCTAGTTTGGCGTAAGTTGGCGTTGAAATAAATCCAGAAATAGGCACTGGTTGGGTCAATTTATAACAACACTTTTTTCACACAATATTCTTTATTATAACAAAAAGGAAACAACTATTTGTAATTCTATTTTGAACAAGAACAATTTGAGACTATTTACAATAGCACGAATGCCGTTTTATTATTTTTATTTAAAATCTATAATTCTAATAAGTTATATTTATAACTCCAGGAAAAGAGTTTGTGAAACATTAAATAATATAATTATATAGGCTTAATCGGTACTTTTTAAATATTAGAAATCAAAACAACTAAATAAGAACGAATATATGTGCGAGCAATAACAATAATATCATTAAATTCAAATCTCGGACAAGTAATCATATCGCGTTGTTGCGATACAAACGGCTATTTTATGTAAATATTGTTGTTTACATGACTTCAGTTTTATTTCTAATTCCAAACGTGTCCATGTTAATATCCAGTGTAATCTACTGTTACATATAAAAGGCATTTATTACAATAAATAGAGAATATTATGTGAGTTTTGGATAGAGATCAAGTTTATCATTCGAGGCTTAGGACCATGGGAGCGCGAGGCTTGACGATTCTGTTTATCCCATTATTTTCCTCCCTTTTTCCATAAATAATTATCAAATATCGTATTTTTTTCACGATGTTGTTCTTGCGTAGTTGACAAAAACAGATTATCCAATTTTTGGAAAAACCCAAAAATGATCTTAAAATAGCGAAAGTATATAGCGCAAGTTTATACAATCGTTGTTATACTTTCGATTTTCATCTCGTAATAGGATAAAACATGAACCATCACTTCACACTATGGAACAATAACACATTCGCGACTATCTAGGGAAGCCATTAAAACGTATATTAAACCAAATAAATCTGGAATAATTGCCTTCGGGAACATTGCATCAGAGATGGTAAAGGAAATTTAATTAAGGTATCCTAAACCGTTTTCTAATTTTGAAGCAACATTTGCGCACATTCTATTAACATATTATTTCTCTAGAAATGAAATAAAAAATTGCATCCATGTACTTAAATAATAGATGCATTACCTCTTCACAATATCTTTCACTATTACAATCTTCATGAGCGTTCACAAAGTTGTATTTTGTTAACCAATACTTCTTCCGTATTAAATTCCAGCAGAAGGCTTTACTTCATTCAGGTTTTGTTAAATACTTCGTGTCTGATTGTTTCATTTCATAACGCCCCATCATTCACACAGTAACTATACCTTGTGTATAAATATAACTGCGCAAAACGTATTAAATGAAACTATTATCATATCAACCAGGTATCTTGAAATTTAATGTTCAAGAAAAATTGAAATATTTAATAATAGTAATTTATTAAAGCGTATGTTTTGATTATGGACGATGTGTTGGATATGGTTTTTATTATACAAAAGTGTGGTTTAATAGACATCATATATGGTTATTCACTTTTAATTGTAATTTGTTTAGTGCAGACAAATCAAATCTACTTTATGCAAACGTTATACTATGCAAACAGTCTTTGTATTTATTGACCAACTTGAATGATTGGAGCGTATGCAATTTAGGGTAGCAATTGTTTGTGCTTCTTAACATGCATTTTGAAAGATAGATCTTACGATTCAATTGATAAAAATCACACAAATTAAGACCACCAAAAGTGCAATTATGTTATTCTTCATATACAAACAATGGTATACAAACAAAAACGATAACACGATACTAATTAATTAATAATCAACGCGTTGAACATAGTAAACGCTGGTACAATGAATGTGTATTTATAACGAATTAATGAGCAAATGTAGACATTACGTACTTGTTTTTCCTTGAAAGCTCAGCCATGCGGACAAGTCCCGTAAGTCAAACAAAACCTGGACGTTGTCTTCTTCTACAATATGCTCATCATAGTGATGATTTAGATAATTCCTTAAATATCTTCTAGAAATGCGAATCAATATTAATCCATTGATTATTCAACACAATGACATGAATTAACACTCGGGTTGTTAAATTCAGACCCACGAGTAAAAAAAAACTGTTTCACATCATTCGTATTACAACCTATGCTGTATAAACACAATGTGCTTATTGCATTTATCGTAAAACCAGCATAATTGTTTGCATGATTATTGCCGCTAGAGTCACAAATTAATGTGAGCACTATTAAAACTTCATTTAATGTTATCACGTGGTAGCATTTTTGCAATGATTGCTTGGGAATGAACCATCAAACACTGAACGCCAATAACAGTTTACAAAATGTTATAGAACAGTTTGCGTAATCCTTTATGACGTTATTCATAGTTGAATTCGTATCCAAGTATAGCCATTGTTGCATAATGTAAATTAAAGCGTATGTTTTGATGATGGACGATGTGTTGGATATGGATTTTATTACAAGTTTTAAAACAAGGAAACAATTTAAATGGCCCGAATCGTTAGTGAATAACCGAGTTTATTATATTAAAAACTACTTGTTTACCTTTTTTGTAAGAATTACATTTTTGTTCAGGTTTTCGAACTTTTCCTCTGGTTTCTAAATTAGAATTCACGATAGCTCTCATCTTAAACAGTAACATGCTTAACATTAAAAACAAACACTTTCAAATAGTAAATACACACAATCCTTGGCAATGGAATGCAATAATGGTAATTCCATAATGTAATGTTAACACGATATATTATTTTCCCAATGTAAGGTATCGCCACAAAAAGATTGCTGTTAAGCATATGAGTTGCGCAGGTGACTTTCTTAGAGCCAGTTATGACACACACTTGGTGAAAGACGAAAAATCGAAGGATAGTTTGATAGACAGGTTCATCTGTAAGACACGGTTCCTAGTAATTCCGTTAGTTGATATTTAGTCAAACACCTGCTACAAATATTGCTCCGTATCCAGCAAAGAGCGGTAAATATTTATACTTCTATTACCGCGATGACTACACCTTGTAATAAAATCCTGACTTCTTCTACTACTACTACTACTTCTACTACTACTACTACTACTACTACTACTACTACTACTACTATACTACTACTACTACTACTACTTCTACTACTACTACTACTACTACTACTACTACTACTACTACTACTTCCACTATTACTTCTACTACTACTACTACTCGTTTGTAAAAAAAGACAGATGTTTATACAAAATAACTAGAAATAATGCAATTTATATAAAACATTAATACTTATAACATCTTTTATTTAAGGTCATGCATGTTTTCAAGATATTATTATATTTGTGGTTATGCTATTTTCGCGATACATTCAAAGGAAAATCTTCATAAAAAAAGAAAACAGGTATTCTTACCTTTCTTACGAATTTTAGAGTTGAAATATCCATTGAAGAACATGATTCGTGCGAAGATTTCAATTCAATTGGACACCGGCATTTAGTCCTGGCATTAAACAGGTGGTGAATAACTTCCTATTCTATCATGATATATGGAAGAGATGCTTCTTTAACACTCATTTGTATCTTAGTTTATCAAAAAATGAAGTCATACCGTTTCGCATTATTAATAGTTTCGTGTTTTTCGTCTAGATCCTTCGAAGCGTTGATTTGGTTCGATGATTTCGTTCAATTTCACCCTGAAAAGTTGATGTGAAAGAACTGTTTTGTACATCCAAACCAGCTGACATCAACGAAACCTTTAAACTCTTAGTCGAGGCAGAGGATTAACCAATGAGCGAGATAATGATTTGTATTCAGCATACCGAGTCTATCTGTTATGTGCCTTTTTCTACAGTATGTATGGTCTCCAATGGAAAATCGTTTTTGCACGTCTTCGTTGAAAGTGTTGACATGTTCCAAGATTACAAGTCCCGAGAGGAATATATTAAAGCCACTTACGATGTTGCGACTTTTTTGTCTTAATTTTTAAATGTTCTATTTATGTCGCTCTCATAATTATTACAAGAGAAACAAAACCCCAAGAATGTTTATTTTAACTGGTGTAGTATGGAGTTCTGTTCAAGTAATCGTTAACACCATTTGAACTATTTGCACTGAACAGCTTTTCTTAATGACAACTTCATATTGAGTGATTTCAGGGCAAGTTTATCTGTGTAAAATTTGAAATTTAACGATTTCGCAAGAAAATGTGTCGATTCTAAAACAACCCCTCAAACAAACTCCTCGTTGCGGTTTCATCCCCTAAATGTTAACGATAATCTCTGCAATCCAAAATAAACGATGTACATTTCTGGCATTATTTCTAATGCCTAACCTTGTCTTATGAAATGGAAATCGATACAATTGTATATAAAACTGGACTAGTGCTATATTGTTTACATTCAAAAATTAAAAACAGAAAGTTAAATTAAGAAAGTCAGGACAGTTATACTGAACGAAATATTGTAATCGATTATCACGTGGTTTGTAATGGCGACATGAAATTACTTATCTTAAGCGATGCTTATCTTAAGCGTTGCCCAGATCAAGTCAATTATTTTAATTGAGTAGAGGCTTCCGCACAATTTAAACATTTCGTTGATCATATGTTTACATATACCTTTTTAACAAAAAGTGTTCATATCAGATACATAGTATACAATTAATGAAGACAATATGTCGTGCACGGAGAAGTGCAAAAAGAAAATCTCACTATTTCGTTCTTTTGTGCTTTTCTATATTCACGGTGACGGTCTTTATACGACTCGTTACAAAATCATCTTGACTTGTTTGACCCATTTTTGCCGAGTGGACTCCCTTATTCTTCTTAATTGGATCAATTTATTTCCAAAATTAGAGATGTCTGGTATATTTATTTTTATTTTTAGAATATTTCTCAAAGAAATTCCTTTAAGCAAACAGCGTAGACCCTGATGAGACGCCACATCATGCGGCGTCTCATCTGGGTCTACGCTGTTTGCCAAGGCCTTTTTTCTAGACACTAGGCATAAATGGGTTAACTGTAAGAACATATTCAGTAAAATATGTTTATTTAAAGGTATTCACTGCGTATTAGATTTTATTTTAAATATACTTTTTATAATGTTTTTGCAAATATCAACAGAACGTTCAAACATTCTTAATTATGTATACCGATGACATTTGTCTGACCAGATTGGTTTTTTGCACATATGAAAATGTCGAAATTCCATGCATAATGATTGAAAGCATATGTATGTAAATGTTGCAAATACTGCAGTTACAAATAACCGTGTTTACCGTTGGTAACAGTAGCCAATGTGCCTGTCATTCGATTATGGATGTTAGCGTTTGTTTGTTTGTATTTGTTGTTTGTTGTTGTTTTTTGTTTTTTTTGGAGGGGTTTAATTAATATCGCCGAGAAACATTTTTATTTTTTTAAGTTTGAAAGTTATGTGATGAATAAATCATGCTTTAATATGCAGTCGTTTTGTACATGATAATGCTTTAATTATGACAGCGCGTACAAGAAGGCACGTATTTCATTTTTAACAGATAAAAAGATTATTTGAAAATGAGATTCGGAAATAAATATAAAAAAATAAAAGTCACAATTTCCTTTTTGCAGTTATTTTAGATATTATCTTAAAATAAAAAAACGGTTGATACAGGTTTATAGAGGCAGTTCGTATTTACAATATAGTGCGTTTAATAATGAATGTAAGTTCATATAAGTTCTTCATTATAATGTAATGCGTTGAATGATTTTCTCAAGTGTACTCTAAGTAAATAATATGCGTTTGGTTTTAATTTCAAATAATCAATGTTTAATCCTTGTCCATGACTAAACTTGATGTGTCTTAAAAAATTATCAAATGCATAGCCATGCAGAACACTTCTTGCAGTTAAATGCAAATTGTTTTACACAAATCGTTCAAGAACACAATTTGTGCATTCATCGAAGGATTTTAATTGTATTTGCAGGCTTTACTTTCACTCACAGAATATTGCTTTTTGTTTGTTTTCGAGGATACGATTATTTTCATTACAGCAGTGTACATGATTTAAAAACAAACCATTCACACTATTATTACAATAAGCAAAGTTGTATTATACATGCTGACAAAATACTGATTGATGTTTTTTCTTTCTTTGCATGTTTTTTTTTTAATATTCATCCCTCCTTTTATAACATTGAACATTAATTTATATTCATAACACTTTATTAAGTATTATCATATTTTTCAAATTGTGTTTTCTTTTCTACAACGCCAATCGTATGTATAATATTATAGGTCGATTAAAAAACAAACAACTCCAGTTTAAACTCTTAAAACGTCCAGAAAATTGTTTGTCCCGATTTTTTTGTCTCAAATTAATATTTCATAAAAAGTTGCTATACTTACGCTTTGTTGTAGTTTAATCGGCAATATTGTATAATTTGCAAACCAATTTTTGTGTAAAATTACCATTTAAAAACGTTAAAACGTGTTTAGGCTTCATTAATAGTTGTAATTAATTGCAAATGTTCTTCATTAATAGGCGAATATATTCACGGGGTCCCCTAGCTAACAACTTTTGTTAGACAAATGTACCATGCAACAGTTTAATTCCTTTTGCTGTTTGCTGTTATGAAAGGTTTTCTGCCAAAATAGGTATAGCCAAATAAAATTTTACTAATTTTAATAAAATTTAATAATTATTAAGGGAGGCTACTCATTCCCGGTTGCGAAATCTCGATTATGATAGTCCGCCCCTTTTGGCGCCTTTTCAGTAGTTAGTAAGTATTCAGCCAGAGCGGACGTTTGTTCTTCCTCATGTCCACACAGGAAGAACTGACTAACATTTGAAGACTTAACCGGGCTCAGGACAACTCCAAGACTTGTATATCGTAAAGAGTGTATTAATTACTCTTCACAGGCGTCATCGTCAGTCACTCCGTTCTCACACGTGCCATCGTCAGTCGCTCCGTCTTACACGTGGCATCGCCTGTCTCTTCCTCTTCACACGTGACATCGTCCGTCACTCCGTCTTCACAAGTGACATCGTCCGTCACACCGTCTTCACACGTGGCATCGCCCGTCACTCCGGTGGCATCGTCCGTCACTCCGTCTCCACATGTGACATCGTCCGTCACTCCGTCTTCACACGTGGCATCGTCAGTCGCTACGTCTTCACACGTGTTATCGTCAAATACGTATTCGTTACTCAAGGGCTCGTTCATGCATGCGTCGTCGTCATTCGTCCCTAGGAGCTGCTCGTTTATACACTGTAATAAAAATGATGCGGGTAAAACGGAAGTTGGAAGAATTTCAATATTTTGTGACAATGAATCTTTATTTATAGTGTTGAATTCTGGAAAGACCAGTGACCCCCATATTGCAGATGTGTCTTCGGGAGGTGGCGTTTTTGGCATGTACGCGCGAGTTTAAAATGCGTGCCGTGCATCAGGCAGCAATAGACTGGCGGATCTACTTAGCCGATGGCATCTAGACTTGAAGTACGCTACACTGTTTCAGGAAGAAGCCTGTAGAAATGGATACAGGGAAATTGTGATCAATGACTCGTTGTTTAGATTTGAGAATGACTGGTGAACGTGATTTCAAAGTGGCAGATATAGACTGTTGACTTACATGAGAACTCTACTTATTATATGACTTACGTTCATATAGACATAGTGTATTTATTTATTTTGTTTATTTGTTTGATTTTGCTATCATATTAAGACATGTAATTATATTAAGCGTGAGCAGATTATTTGGCAATTGGAAGTCTGACTGTTATTTGCAATATTTGAGATTTTCTTTGACAAACATGATTGAGGTTGCACAGAAAGTTGCACATGCTTAGTAATTATTTTTGGCCGTTATTTTGGGGAGGTTTTTGGCTGTCTTTGACTTGTATAATACCTTGGTGTGTATACTTTGTTGTTATTTGAATTACAGCCAAGAAATGTATTCGGCCAAAATATTTAATTAAAACTTGTGTTTGTTTATTCTTGTTCTCTTTCTGACCGCAATAATTTTACTAATTATAATAAAATTTAATAATTATTAAGGGAGGCTACTCTTTCCCGGTTGCGAAATCTCTATTATGATAGTCCGCCCCTTTTGGCGCCTTTTCAGTCGTGAGTAAGTATTTACCCGGAGCGGACGTTTGTTTTATCCCTCCCTCCCTCGCCTTATCAGTTTAAGTGATTTGATTTGTGAACTGCGTATTTAAAAAAAATGCTATTATATCTTGCAGTTAATTATGTATAATATATTTGCTAGTATTAAGTTATGTTTATTATCTTGGTACATGATATATGAATATTACGCAGTTATGAAATTGTCATGTTACTTTATGTTAATGTAGCTTCATATTTTTTGTAATTTTCTTAGCGGAGGTTTTTGGCTGTCTTTGACTTGTATAAAACCTTTGTGTGTATACTATGTTGTTATGTGAAGTAAGTCAAGAAATTAACTCGGCCAAAATTAAATATTTAATTTAAACTTGTGTTTGTTTATTCTCTTTCTCTTTCTGACCGCAATAATTGTATTAAGTTTGTGTCAGTTTGTATATATTTGAAGATGTGGCTAATGGTAGGTTTAGTTTTGTTGGTATTTTCTGTTTTGACAACTCTAAGTGACAAAAAGCAACTGTCTCAAAATTGAATGAGCTCGTGACTGGCATACGTGCACTTGTTTTGTGTAAAAACAACAAAACGCACTCAAATATGTAAAATGTTTTATAACTATTAAGTAGTTAGTACAAATAAGCGTGTTTGTATTTTTTCATAATGCAACGCTTGAAAACAGACTATTAAATGCACAAAATACTTAACTATATATTCATATGTGAATCCAATCTAATTAAGGATGTAGACGTATGCAACATTGCCGAGGCCAACAACCACCATTTTGTTTCCCATCGGTTGAATGGCGACATCTTGCGGAGGAATCGGAACCGAAATAGATTTTACCAGCGTTCCATTCGAGCTTATCTGCAGAACACTTTTCGTTTCATGCGAGCAGACGTATAGATTTCCTTGACAATCCAAGGTCATTCCTCGCAGGTCAGCTCGACGGAACGTGTTCCGAAATATTTCATTGCCTTTTTCACCATAGCAACAAATCTGCTCGCGGTCTGACATGTACGTGAGGTTTTTGGCAGGATCGTATGCAACACCTCCATGACCGGTTTTGTCTTTTTTCTTGGTGATGGTTTTCCCAATTTTCCCGCTTTGTTCAACGACTGATACACTTCTAGTCGCCTTCGAGTAGCATATCCCAAGCAGTTTACTCCGATAACTGCACATCCGGTAGGCTTTAAATGACGTATGTAGGTCCTTCAAATGCGTTAGAAAATTTCCATCAATTGACATCAGTTTTATGATGCCCTCTTTTGGAAGTGCAATTGCAGCAATCTTTTGTTCTAGAAAACAGACACCACGAGGCACAGATGAAAGCTTTGCCTGAGACAGAAACATACCAGCATGGTCAAACAGCTTGACGCTGCAATTGTTGAAGTCGGCTACAATAATATCGCCGGATGACCCCATGTCAACCGAGTTGAAAATGCAGTCTTTTTTATCACCGTCCCTTTTTCCATTTAATAGAACAGAAATATGGGCGGAACGATGGATAAATGGTTTCGAAACATTGGATTCGTTTTGCTTCTTTATGACATTCACTCTTCCCAGTCGTATTACCATGGTTACCAGTGCTGATACATTTTCTTCCGGCATAAATTTCAATTCTACATCCTTATATTCGGATCGTTCTTCTTTCGTCATTCGTTCAAATTCATCGCATTGATCTCTCATGGATATAGGTGCAATGTCCTGAAAATACATTTGTTTTATCATTTAGTTTATATTCTATATAACCTTCTATATTTCAGTTATAATTATGCTCACCATTATCTTAATAAATAGTATATAATATAATATTACTATCACTAATCACCTTTTTCAAAATGTAAGCACATCTTTTATATGCTATTTTATTCAATTATCATAGATCACTAGAGTTGTAATGATATAACCTTTACACCAATTGTTGAACCAACAATTTGTTTATGGTATTTGAATGATTGAAATTACATCTTTCAATGAGAAATGAGCTAAAACTATGAGTGACAATGCAAATGTCTCTCAGCTATCAGTGATTATTTTGCAATATTTAGCCACATCGATCTAATCACCAGTTATCTACAAAGTTACATGAATATTAATTAGTCCAAACCGTTTTCATTTAAAAAAAACAAAAACGATATTGAATTAAAATTATCCTTAAACACTCACTTCAGGATCAGCGCTACTTGCTATGTTCAATGCGTTCTGGATATCGTCCCTGAGTGAGCGCGTGCTGTCGATTTTGCGCTGCATCATGTCTTCGCAGTTGTTACATAAAACATCCATCTCCTTCTAGAAATAAATGCATAGCGCGATATTATATGAGCTACCATAGGCGATCACATATTATGTGAGGGTTTGAATTTCATTTTATGAAAAGACTCCATGTCCGACATTCACAAAGCTCTTAAAGTTATTTTAACTAAGGTTGTCTTTTTTATTTGAAGAACTTCTGATCAAATAGTATATTCGAAAGCATATAATTTACGATTACAGACGGGTGTAATATTTATCAGTTTACATTTTAGTATAAAATGTCTTCAGCACAAAATATCGAGTGATGTTTTGAAATTTAAATTTAAATTTAAACCCAGTAAACTGAATTATGAGTTTCGCGCAAAAAATATGAACATATTCTAGTTAAAAAGTTGGCTACAACTCTATCTCTATCGGTTTAAAATTACACGTGTACAAAGAAATGAAATTCGCTTATATTAAAGTTAATCATAGCAAGAAACTATACATTGTATTCATGTTTGTACCTTCAAGCCGTCTTCGAGTTTATCCAGATGTTCAACTAAGGACATTTTAAACCTCGCAATCTCGTCAAATATCGGCTGCTTGTGTGTAGCCACCGTTAACTGACTCTCAGGACCGGAAGTGATGAACGCTTGGTGGGTTTTGGGTCTACTTTTCTGATGTGGCACAACATGAAGTGTGGATTTATCTTGATGCTGATTGGGTCCACTCTGAGACCGTTCTACCACTGTCATATCTGCCTTTTCTTGCCGTGTAGTGTCTGTCCTGTTGGATTCGGGCTTGCTTTTCCGGTCTTCGTTCTCTAATTGTTTGTTTTCTTCTTTCGCGTGTCCTGGCAATGAAAGAAAATCAGTTTTCACAGATGTAACGCTAGTCTCACTGAGATCGGTTGCGCGATTTATTTCGCATGCGATATGTTTCCGCTCGTTAACGCATTCAACGCACACTAAATGATGATGGTCTTGGCAGTAGTATTCTAAAGGTTGTTCATGATCGAGGCACATTTCAGCGGACTTGTCCAAACGTGTTGAACTTCTTATCTTTGCTTTTGCGTTGTCTGTAATTGTAGTTTGATTGGCTCGTTTGGCTTCTATGGGTTCCTTTACCGTGTTATCGTTTTGCATCGATCGCGTTTGTTGCACATTTTGTGATTTCTTTTCGTGGTTGTATTTAATGTTACCTTCTTTGTCGATTGCCACTACGGTTTCACATGAGCGATGATCTTGTATTACGCACGTGGAACACACAGCAAAGTTGTGATCTTGGCAATAAAGATCCATTTGTTCGTTATGATTTTCACAAGTTCCGTACGAAGAACGTGGTTGTGTTCTTTCATGCCTCTTTTCTATATACCCAAAGACTGGTTTAGTCTGGCCTTCCGTAGTCTCACGACTCTGTATCGGTGAAAGCTTCGGATACTTGTACTGAATACTACCGATGGCGCTTACGGTTTCACACACGCGGTGGCTCCGTATCACGCACGTCGAGCACACGGGACGACGGTGGTCCTGGCAGTAGAGGTCAAGGAGCCTTCCGGGATGACTCTTGCAGAGCTCGTAGGATTTGCCACCCGTGCGTTTTGGCCGTATACGCGCGTCATCGACGTCCGTCAGCGCATGCGTTTTGGTGGCGCGCATGGCCCTGTGACTTTGCGTGCACTTGTAGCACAGCGCGTGTTGGCACGTGGGGCACCAGTACAGCGCCGGAACTGCTTCGGATTCTTCGACGCAGGGATCGCATTTTCTTTGAGTTGAGACTGTCCCGAAGTGTCTGTCAAATGCTGGAGGGAACTCATCCAGTGCCGATGCCATATTTGGAACCAGTTTAATGCTCACTCAGAAATGCTCCTGTTCCAATTGGTATAAGTTCTCTGAGTAATCTTGCATATTAATAATCTTTTTTTTAATCCGAATTTGAATTTATTTCCAAAAAGATATCATTTTTATATTTGTAAATTCAAAGAGTATTCCATTAACAGATCAGCTGTTGAAATGTATACCTACAAAAGTAAAGCTAATATTCAGATGTTCTGTTCTTTTCTGTTTACAGTCGTATCATTTAGATTTAAATATTTCACAAATTGACTCAATGGGTTAAATGAACTGTATCTGAAAGTAAGACATGTGATACAAGTTCGTTCAAAATGTATTATAGTACCGCTTTACTCATAACTATGCAATCCATTGTTATGTGTTCTATTGAAATTCGTGTGGCAATTCATTTAATGAAATAGTTTTAATGAATTTCACTGCTATTATATTTTAAATTAAACATTAAACATTGAAAAGGGAAAACAAAATAGATCAATTTATAAGATAATAGTTTCAATTTAAGAAAATATATGTGCAGAATAAAACCCCGCGTGTCCTCTAATTCTGTACAATGCAATCGGCAAAAAAACGACGTTAGTATTAGGAATTCTGTAACAACGCATATGCTCGGCGCCGCATTACTGTGGTATATTCCCCGAGTGTTATTCTTGAGTTGTTTCTCTCAGTACAAGCAATAAATAATTGAGCCTCGCTCTGGGAAAACGGGGCTTAATGCATGTGCGTAAAGTGCTTTCCGCTGTTATGGTATTTCTCGTTTAATGTAAGACTCTTCGTAGCGAAAATCCAGTTTATACGAAAATTGTCGTCTCTGATAAGCCTGTGTAGACTGCACAGGCTAATCTGGGACGACAAATTAAGCACATGCAATTAACCCCGTTTTCCCAGAGCGCGGCTCAATTATATAATGTAAGTTCTCTACATACGTTAAAAAGTTAAGCAACGATATAAGCAGCGAGACTTGCATATTAGGCGTTGCAGAGGTATTTTTGTTTTACATAAAACCCGGATGCAATTCCAAACTTCACAGGACATGTGACTAATAAACTGTGATATCTAAAGGATACAATCTTAAGGTCAACACGTGTGAAGAATGACATCCATGCTTTGTTTAACTTTTAGTTTTTTCTCTACATTTAACCTAAATATTCACGCATATGTAGAATGGGATCCGATTTTACGCAAATTAAATTTATACAAATTATGGCGACCGGAATGGTCCACTATTATACAATACTACAAATCATTAAGCTTTGTTTAACCGTGTGATTTTTTTGTTTTTATAGTGGAATTAATGTTGTCGAAGTCAAGAATCGGCGTTTGGAAAATATGTGTCGTGTTCTGAGAAAATGGGCATTATGCATGTGCGTCAAGTGTCGTCCCAGATTAGCCTGTGAAGTCCGCACAGGCTAATCAGGGACGACACTTTCCGCCTAAATTGGATTTTTGCTAAGAAGAGACTTCATTTAAACGAAAAATGTCATAAAAGCGGAAAGTTTCGTCCCTGATTAGCCTGTGCGGACTGCACAGGCTAATCTGGGCCGACACTTTACGCACATGCATTTTGCCCAGTTTTCTCAGAACATGACTCATATAATGCTTGTATATAAGGCCAATAATCTAAGTGGAATACCATGTGATGCGTCTGTTTTACATCATATGAGTCTCGTTCTGGGAAAACTGGGCGTAATGCATGTGCGTAAATTGTCGTCCCAGATTAGTCTGTAAAGTCCGCTCGAACAGCCTAAGAAGGGACGACACTTACCGCCTAGACTGGATTTTCGTTTACAAGATTCCGTGAATGCGGAAAGTGTCGCACTGCAAAGGCTTATCTGGAACGACACTCTACGCACATGCATAACGTCCAGTTTTCCCAGAATGGGGCTCATATGTTATACCTTTGCTCCTGCTCAACAGTGGTTACCATTCAGTGCGAAGGAAATATAACTCGTTAAGATGAAACACGAAGCCAGATTTGTATACCTTAAAATTTCATATACAGTTTCAACAGTTCATGTTTTCGGACTAAAATGAGTGCATGTACTACTTATCTGTTCGGCAAAATAATACAATAGACAAGTACTTAGCTTAGTTTTACCACTAAACAACAAATATAACATGTTTTATTTTAATACACTACATGCATTGATACTAAATTTGAGAACGAATGCACACTCAAACATATGTTTAAAGTATAACACACACAAAAGTAAACAATCACAATCACTTGCTAAAATGGTACAGGAAAACAATTTTTTCGGGAACAGGCATTAACAATCTCAGGAAATGGTGCTACAAGTTTCTTACGTTACGTACAGAAAACAAGGTATGTTACAGAATATACCGAATAGTGTCGTACTGAGACAGGTTTGGACAATTGCATCACATTTAGAATATTCAGAAAAGAATGCAAATGCTTCCTTTTGCATTTTTAAATAACGCAAACAATTAAACAGTCTTACATGATCTAAATTGATACACTCTGAAGGTTATTCCGATGATTTAACACTTACAACACTGCATACATGTTTGTATATAAACTGGTTTAGAATGATTAAAAAACAACATACCTATGCCAAACAGTGTTCGAGAAACAACAGCAGTTTAGTAGAGAATAAGATTTGTATATGTTATGTTCATGAAATCTCTACATGTCATACGAACTCAGTTTCTCCCACGTACATTTCACACCATTTAAATAAATTAAATAAGATTGTATATGTGGACAATTTCTCCGAGACCCACAACCACCATTTTGTTTCCCATCGGCTCGATAGCAACATCTTGCGGTGAGATCGGGACTAAGATCGACTTGATTAGCGTTCCGTCTGGGGCGATCTGTAGGACCTGACCCGAATCGTGTGAGCAGACGTAAATATTGCCTTGGCAATCGATCGCCATCCCGCGGAGGTCCGTTTTTCTGTAGGTGTTCCGAAAAATTTGCTTCCCTGCGCCATTAAAACAAGTGATGGCGTCCCTGTCGGACATATACATGAAATTCTTCACCGGGTCGTAAGCAACGCCCCCTAGGCCCTTGTAATCGCGCTTCCGGGTAATCGTCTTCTCGATCCTTCCGTTCCGCTCAAAGATTGACAAGCTCCTGCAGGCCTTTGAGTAGCAAATCCCCATCAGCTTACTCCGAAAGTTGCATATCCGGTAGGCTTTGAAGGAGGTGGCCAGCTCTCGCAGGTGCGACAGGAATTTCCCCTCAATAGACATCAGCTTGACTAGGCCTTCTTCCGGTAGCGCAATGGCGGCTATCTTGTCTGGAAACAGACAGACGCCACGTGGCGGTGAGTTGAGCTTCACCTGGGACCGAAACATGCCATACTGGTCGAATAGCTTCACGCTGCAATTGTTGAAATCGGACAAAATGATGTCGCCCGCTTCCCCTATGTCAACAGAGTTGAAAATACAACCATTTCGGTCGCCCTTGATTTTGCCGTTCAGGACGCCATTTTTCTGCGCTGAGCAATTGCGGAACGGTTTGGTTATCTCCCTTTTTTCCGAAATCTCCACGTAGCCTATTCTGTCAAGCATCTTGGCCATTCGTACTAGATTTTCATCGGCGGTAAAGACCAAATCGACTTCTTTGTAGTCTACCCGCTCATCGTCGGCCATTTGTTCGTACTTTTCACACTCATCTCGCAACGTTTGATTTGCTATAACCTGAAAAAAAAACTCAGAGTGAAATCATCATCATCATCATCATCATCCTCATCGTCGTCGTCGTCGTCGTCGTCATCATCATCATCATCATCATCATCATTATCATCATCATCATCATCATCATCATCATCATCATCATCATCATCATCATCATCATCATCATCATCATCATCATCATCATCATCATCATCATCATCATCATCATCATCATCATCATCATCATCATCATTATTACAATACCATCATCTTCATCATCTCCAGCTCCATTATCGTCGTCGTCGATTCAATATAATATATTAATCAGCCTCGCGGATCCCGGCCTACCTGTTGATAGTCAGTTCCGTTGCCTATCCCGTCCGTCATGACGCTGAGCGCACTCTGTATGGAGTCTCTCAGCCCCCGACTACGGTCGACCTTGCCCTGGAGAATGTCCTCGTAATCGCGGGACACGGCGTCCACTTCGTCCTGTCGCGGCGAGGATTTGAGAATGTTTGTTATTTTAGCCTCGTTCTGGGTAAAGCTGGGATTAAAGCATGCGCGTAATGTGTCATCCCAGATAAGACAACACGTTCCACATAGACTGGATTTTTGCTAAGAAGGGACTTCCTTTAAAAGAAACATTCCATAAACCGGAAAGTTTCGTCTCTGATTAGCCTAACCTTGGACGACATTTTACGCACATGCATTAAGTCCAGGTTTTCCAGAACATTGCTCATTTTGATATGCGAAATGAGAATATTTGAAGAAATAAAACCCACAAAAAAAACTATAAACAGGCAATAAGACTAATCCTTATTTCACCCTTTGAAGATGTATTTATAGTCCTGGCTCACGACGTCAACTTCCGACCCCCCCCCATGTGTAAAATTGATAATTGAGGACTCCCCAGCAGTGGCTATGTGTTTTATGTTTACGGAAAATTTAGCGAGAGACATTGAAAAACAATTAAAGAGAATGTATCTATGTTTCACGCTATGTTAAAAGTTCATGTTGTATTCTAACATGAAAACCACTGATGTGTGTGTGTGTGTGTGATTCAATGATTAAAGTCCGCGTCTTTCGAAAATGGTTCTTATGCCATATGGGCCAGCGTAGCTCCAGACGAGCCTGCGAAATCGCACGGTCTGGTCAGGATCTACGCTGTCTGCTTTAAAGTCAAACAAGGTTTCATGGTCTTATTAGCGACTGGTTTTCTTTGTGTCACTATCAGTTTTAACTGTCAATCGGTGTATTACTACCGGTACTCTTAATTAAATTTGCGTGTTCAATGTTTTAACATCCGCATATTAAACTTTTTAAGTACATATATAAGATTAATAAAAATAATAAATGAACCTTCATTTTATCCTCCAACTCGTCCAAAAGCTGTATAACTGACATCTTGAGTTTTGAAACCTCGTCTAATATGTTCTCCTTTCGAGTGATTAGTCTGGATCGGGCGCCCTCTTTCGTCGCCAGGACAGTTTCAACAATTTCCATCGCGTGCTTCAGCCGCTGCGCCAGCGTGCTGTTGGTTTTCTTGGACCGGATGTTGCGCGCGGCGCGATCGATCGCCATAATGGTGTCGCACCGTCTATGGTTGAGGGCGACACACGTTGCGCACACCGGATACTGGTGATCCTGACAGAAGAGATCGAGCAGTTTCCCTCGGTGATCGGGGCAGATCTCGTGTGATTGAATCATGCGCGTCGGGCGCTCCCGAGCATCTTCGATGTCCATTAGAGCGTGCGTTTTCGTGATCCGCATACCCCTGTGGCTCTTTGTGCACATATCACATAGAGCTTCCCGGCACGTTGGGCACCAGTAGAGCGCCGGAGCGTTTTCCGAGTTTTCGTGGCACGGATCGCATTTCCGGTCTGCGCGAATCTGAAGCGCCAACGTCGCACGTTCGCCACGGTCGGTTGGCGACGGAAGCGACGCAATTGAAGACCGGTTGGACCGCAGTCCGTTAACCGAAGTCCGTGACGTCATGTCCCCTTCACCGGAAGTCTTGGGGACGGCGGCTAGTTCCCGGCAGATTGGGCACGGAAAGAAGCGGTTCTTGGTGCCGGGGAGCTTCGCGATATATACGTTCAAGCAGGTTTCACAGAACGAATGAAGACAACCGAGACTTTTCGGATTTTTGAAACGGCTGTGACAGAGTTGGCAGTTGATCAACTCGTCAGAAAAGGCATTGATTGACGACCGCCGACGGGTAACGCGGGGTTCCGTCAACTTAAACGTGCCTCCAATTTCGGAATCCGTTTCCGCGTGTGACACATCCATCTTTCAATGCGCTGCGTATATCTTTGATAGTATTTAATACCATTTTCTCACATTTCGCATAATTGGAACAATAATTTTCACTTTTTATCTAATAAAGTGTTCGAGTTTAAAGTGTCGATCTCACTCGGGCGCTTCCAACACAATTGACATGTGTAACAAAATTTACAATAGATCACAAGCGAATGTTTAACATTTGGTTGTTAGCGACTTGATACAGACAAAAGACCCAGCGGTCTGTTTGAATTCACTTGTAACGCGATACTCAAGGTGTTCTAATATTACTATTGTTGTGTACCGGCGTATTTTATTATCAATGCCGTTTATTTTGTATTCCATTTGAATTTTATTTAGAGTTTATAATTGCATATCATTGAAAAATGAATCGCCTTTACATAAGCAAATTCAAAGATTAATTTTCCTTGCTTTATTTGCAAATTAAACAGGTTTGCTACCGTGGAAACAGTAGGCATTTAAATTGTACACTTTTTGTCTTGTAATGGAAAGGAAATCTTTCTGCATTAGTTTCCATTGTTTAACGTTTCACAAAAACGATATTTCATTAGGTTGCGTGTTTATAAAGACAATATTTGTTTGCTTAAGGGTATGTTTTTGTAATTTATGTAGTAAAGTTTAACACTAAATATTTTCACGAGCACTTACGCGAGTTAAAATATGGTGTTTTTTTTTTTAATTGAACTGAGGAAATAAAATAACGGTTATACAAACAAGTTTAATTTTCATTTAATGTGTTAATTATTGTGTTTCATAGTTATTATGTTTACGACGTTCTATTCCCGTACTATGTTCTTATTGATGCGTAGTAATTGGGTTAAGAATTCAAATTGCCGGCACCATGCCAAGGCCGGTAATAACGGGCGCCACCTCTTCTTTTGCGAGGCATTAATAAATGAGCCAATGATACTTCCGAGATGGCGCTAACGACCGGATGTTTTGTAATGTCGCGGATAAGTCTGTAGTGCGATTCAGCGAACTTCAAGATGTATTCATCCAGAAATGTACAGAAACATGTTACAACAACCCATTAGGAAACATGACGACCTTTATAAGTTGTTGCATGGTAAAGGTTTTAAAAGAAAAGCGTTTATTTTGCCTGTGTGACGAGCAAATTTCCACCCAATGAAATCGCTAAGGACATCAAATCATTTCTTTGAACATGTTCAAGTTGTTGCATGCACAAACACATTGGCTTCTTGTCGATCTAATAGATAATGTTGCTTTCGTCCAAAAGAGATGGAGGCAATGCCAATGAGGTTGCGCTAATGACAGGAGGTGGCGCAAATGCACATTTCAGCTATTTAAATTTTCGGGGCCGTGCATGCAGTATTTAAATAAATATGTTCCGAGGATTAAAAACGTTATTTGTTAGACATGCAACTAACCCTACCAACAGGCATGGCGATTATGACCGTCTTGGTTTGAGTCGTCTCGACCCGAGCAAAAACAAGTTACATTTAGGCTGACGTCAAACAAATTATTGTTTAATCTTTATTGGTTTCATTCATTCATTCATTTGTTTTTTTTCATATTTTAACAATTTGTAAAACATGGTACGTAAAGCATGTATTTCACATAAAATAACTTGTATCTGCTTATGGCATAAGAAATAGCAAACATATAATTTAAAATAGCATTACAGTTGATAAATCAAGCATACAGAGACACAGGTTTATGAAATTCAATAAATTATATAACTTATTATACAAATCTGAGACTGTATAATTATAATACTTTTATTGGTAACTAATTGTTAAATATATAATATATGTGAACTAAAGACTTAAACCATGTCACAAACATTAAAATACAAGGATAGCACAAAAAAAAGAAGTAAATCCTTATTTCCGTTGTGGTCCTTAATCTATTTAATATAGTTGACCTAAAAACAACAACTTATTAAACCTTTATGAGCAAAATTGAATACTAAGTTAATCTCAGAGATCAGTTTAACAGACATGAAGTAACTATCACAGAATTCACATTGAATTAATTTGCACTATTAAAATACAAATGAAATTAGAAAAAAAAACTCAAATAGTAGCAAGCAGATGGGTTTTGACGGTGGACTTGAAATTGAGGAGATTCTCAGCATGTCTTATATGTTGTGGCATTTCATTCCAGAGAGAACAACCTTGATAAGCATATGACCGTTTACCAAAACTTTTAACATTGGGCAAACAAAATCTTCCGGTGTCTGTGAATGAATCACTGGAAGCACCAACTGACATTCTTAACCTGGTGGGATAGTTATGAACTGAACTAAGTGGAATGAAATGCTCATTTAGGTAACATGGTGATCTACCACTGTAGATATTGAACACATGGCATTCCACTCAATTATTGTTTATCACTCCGTGGTCCAGGTCAAAGTATGTCTTTTGTGTTTTTTTTTCGTATATCATGTTTCTGCAACATTTTTATGCATTTAATTGGAAAAGAGGTCAAAAGATATGTCGTGGGTGCGTTTAGTGTGTAACTGATAATGCATCTAAATTTCTTTGACGAAACCCTGTTTTCTGAGGGCGTCTGAATTCAAGCATTGAATTGCTGCTGTTTTATAATGGGACCCTATGAATATTTGAATTAGTGTAAACTAACCCATGGACAGTTTACCATATGGAGGAATAGTTGTTTATTATATTTTAAAACATTTGTTTTATTTATCGCGTCATTCTTAGAAAGGCATTTCAGAAAAGTTGATATGGGAGTGTAATTTATTAAATTACAATTTATTTAAATATTAAATATTATGAATAAATATTTCCATCTCGACAAGAATTAAAACGCTCATAGCGTAGAAAGACTGTTGGCGTGAAAGAAATTAAATAAGGTGTATAATGCGTATTTTGTTGTTGTTAGAAATGTGTGAAAGAAATACAATTTCACACGTTGTAACTGTCGTTTTGTACACACCGTTTCTTGTATGATATTCATGATTCTACAAAGTTTCTGAACGTTATAATTTTGTAAACGCAAATTTAACGTGTTGTTATTTTGACGTTGACATGGATTACACCCCTCCATCCTTCCCTAACCACCCTCCCTCCCTCCATTGGTTCGTAAAATGTGCCATCGTTGTTTGTACCGGGGGATTAGATAGGTGTTTTCAAAATTATATATTTGAGTTTAAGATTACAACAACTACAATGTATATTATGTGCCATTATGACAAATGCACAGCAAGCATACGTCTATATACAAAAGGGTAAAATAAATACGTGTAATTAGCATTTTGAGCAACACGTAAACGTTTAACAGAAAGAAGAGAAGCAGATTCGCTTAAAGCGGGACTGTACGATTTTTACATGTGTTAAATTTTAATATATTGATTAAATTATGTTACGATGACTCAAAATAGGCAATAACAATTATACTTTGAAGACGAATTTCATAAAATGCAGCAAAGACAAGTNTCTAGTGGACAGTCCCTTTAATAAAGTTGACCTAAAAACAATTATATTAAACTTATTAAACCGTTATGAGCAAAATTTAATAAGTTTATCTCAGAGATCATTATGACACACATGAAGTAACTATCACATAATTTACATTGAATTACTTTGCACTATTACAATACAAATGAAATTAGAAAAAAAACTCAAATAAAAGCAAGCAGATGACGGTGGACTTGAAATTGAGGAGATGTCTTATATGTTGTGGCATTTCATTCCAGAGAGAACAACCTTGATAAGCAAATGACCGTTTACCAAAACTTTTAACATTGGGCAAACAAAATCTTCCGGTGTCTGCGAATGAATCACTTGAAGCACCAACTGACACTCTTAACCTTGTGGAATAGTTATTAACTGAACTAAGTGGAATGAAATGCTCATTTAGGTAACCTGGTGATCTACAACTGTAGATATTGAACACATGGCATTCCACTAAATTATTTTTTTATCACTCCGTGGTCCAGGTCAAAGTATGTCTTTTGTGTTGTTTTTCGAATATCATGTTTCTGCAACATTTTGATGCATTTAATTGGAACGACAAGCTTCAATACATGCACAAATCTGTTGGACGGCCCCTTTAACACCGCTTTCAGATACATAATATCGATCGCATAGTGCAGAAGCGCATATATGAAAATGGCAGATCAAGTGTCCGGAGTGTATTTTAAGACGTGATTCAATGTTGTGTAATACGTTAGTGATTGTTAAGTTGTGTTGCATAACATCATTAGAGGCGAATACATTCTCTTTTAAGTGGCCATACAGCCTGGATCATTGTGTGTTTTCTCGTGGCTAATGATACGCACGTACATGTGGGAGAAGTGAGTGTGTGTTGCATTGTATAACGGAAGGCGTTTGACATAGGAGTTTATATACTTTATCAATACATGGAGATTTATTTAAAAGGCATGTATATATAATAAACAATATTGTTAATATACTGTCACCTACCAGTAAACGTGATTAAACTGTTCTAAAGTAAATAACTTAAATAATGTCAATCAGAACACAATTGAGGACACATTATAGTAAATTATTGTTTTCTTATACTGGGTTTTAGATTTTAGAGATACGTGACACGCATGTCTAAGACAATATCTAAACCTGTTAAACAGACATACATACATTGTACTTTGTCACATGTTTTCATTTGTAGAATAGATCTATCAATATATTTGATTTACGCACTAGGCATTTCATCCTCAAAACGTTATTTCAGTTCCATTAAACGATGCATGATTAATAAGGAACCTTAACTTTTGCACGATTCAATAAAAATAAACGGTTTAAAAGGAAGTTTTTATACTTATGTGAAGTACTTGTTGATGAGTGTAACGCACTATATTTGTAATAAGCTTGTAGAATCGAAAAATGTTTTCCATTACTTGGTATTGTGGTAGCTAGACTTTTGCTTTCATTACTTAATATTAACTTTCTCTTTTATGGATAACAATTTACTTTCTTTGCCATGGATTGATATTAACTTTCTCTTTCAAAAAAACAATACGTTCTCTTTAATTGATACATATTGTCGTGAAGTTTTATTAAGGTTTATCAACGATAGTGCAGTTTCGATTGACTATTGACAGACATTTTCTCAGGGTGAATTGATAATTCGAATGATTTAAGTGTTTTTGTTAATTTTAATATTGTCAATACTGATATGTTAAGATAAGTTTAGTTATATGATATTAAGGTACAATGTTTTTATGAAGTTGTGTTATTATGATTACTTTCTACCATTCGGTTGTTTCCAGCCACTTTTGCTGACTTAAAAGGTCAAATATGTTTTATTGAGCCTCGCTTGAAACCTTAAAATGGTGTAATAACTAAAACAAATAGGAGACACACACTTGTCTATCAATGCACCAAAAAAGCATTAGGCAGAACAATGAATATTGAAACTGTAAACAATGGTGACTTCAAATAATGAGCAACCTCTGAAACTAAGTGACAACGCAACGAAGACTTTCTACGCTCTAAAATATTTACAAGAAGGGTTGACCTCATTTGTAGACGATCAGGTGAGATCAATTCATAGTCGATTCATGAGTTATGCTAAAGGTCGACCTGACGTGTGCCTAGATTGTTCATCATGTCAACTGGATTCTCTCTTGCTCGATCACGCTTTGAAGAAATCTCAATGTAGCTATACCAAGTGTAACTGTAAACGACGGAACAATCTAAAACAATGTCCCGCCAAAATATGCGGGATTATTTACGACCTTGTGGTGGATGAGCATTCCTATAATAATCCATTGTGGGACAATGTGGACGCCAGTAAATGGACAAAAAACCATTGGGAGGTAGAAAAGTGTTACCTGGGAAAGGGGAACGAAAAAGCGAAATGCGCTTCGGAGATCGACGCCGCGGGACTTCTCAAAATATGTATCAACAGTAGAATCATATCCCAGTCAATCAGCAACATCAATAACTTTAATGAGGTAATACGAATAATATTGTGTATGTATACATTGAGGAATGTGTAATATTATTTTCACATTGGTGGTAAGGAAATATGCCAGTGAATTTATGGGTAGATAAAACAGCACTTAGTATCGTTATGTCATTAATCAGATGTATATTTATGATATCACAGTACATAAAACCATAACGAATGTATCTCTTATGTTTATTTGAGATTGTAGAAATATAATAATTACATGGCATATTGAAAGGTAAATAGTTGTTGCTATATGTTCAAAATGCATTTTTTTCGCGTCAAAACATTCCGTCTTATCTTTATACCCATATATTTACATTCTTAAAATACTGTATATACATTATTTTTCTTTAGGGAAGCATTGATTTAAAGTGACTGAACTAATTGTACGCGTAAATATCTGAATACAAACTTCAAAAATTTGTTTCGTTGTACAGGCAAGACAAGCTCGCAACCTGATAGCGCTTAGAGGCACACTTGAATTTGAAGAAATAGAAGTTGAAACGTTCATCGAGGTATTTAAAAATGTTCTTCAGGACGAGAAATGTCTCGTTAACTGCAGCACAGCGGCAGCTGCTGTTGCCAAATTAGAGCAAGTAAGTGAAATATAAAAATAACAAATTCGTACACACATTTATTCTTGTTTTGCGAGTTTATTGCTGCATTTCGTCTTTAAATATTGTATTAAAACATACAGTCTTGTGATATTAACCTGTTGAAGATGTGAACTCGGAGGTCTTGATGGGACCATTTAAACAATTACTTATCAAAACAAATATGTGTGTGCATGTTTGTCATTTTTATTTTCAAGTGATAAAACCTTGAACTCATTTCAACAAGTAAATTGCCTGATGTTACGCCAATCGAGTTTGGAAGTACACTCCGAATGAGAACTTCCACTAAATCACTGTAAACTGTAAACATAATGTGGAGATACATTGTATAATTATACACAAATAAAAGTGATTCAGTAATCTCATTTCAGTTACAAACTGCGAAAATCACCCCGGATGACGAACAATTAGCATCCAAACTTGCAGAATGCATGCATCTGAAAGGTGATAANCGCATCACGTGGTAATGAAACGTTTTTATTTGTACGCATTAACCTGTTATTATATAATACCACAATATGTATACGTGAATGCATTAACATATCGGAGAAGGTTATCGATTACATATGTACTTCAAGTTAAGGTAATTCAAGAAGGAAGTTAAATTTGGTTATTTCTCTTACAGATCACTGCCTAAAATTACACTAAATTGGGATTTTAGTGGTATTGTGTTTCCCTTCAATATAGAAATACAGAAATGGTAGTCCATTAAAATCATGTTGCAAAGGATATCAATACTCATAATATTTCATGCGCTTATATAGCGTTTTTTTTTTTAATTTTATGGACGGTTAACAATTAGTTTTAAACACGTGTTACAGGCAAACAATCGAACACCTTGAATACTTCTTAATGATTAACCATGTATTGCGGAGTTTATCCATTCAATGACATTTGTTCTTGGTGACATATGCCCACAGTAAATACTGCAGATCAATATGGTCTTGAATCTAGTTTCAGCCACTGCTGCTGCACTTACTATGGTAACGTCAATAGATATTATTTTCGTAACTATGGCAACATATGAGCGTCAGAACCGGTGTTAGTATCGCAGATCCTTGGAAAACGTAATCGAAGATCGCCGCTAATAACCGAATGTTACAATTGAAGGAATTGAAGGCTCACTCTGTGTATATTTGTATTAATACAGATCGACATAGCTGCAGAGAAAACATTGGCAATGTAGTTGATGATATTAATGATTGATCGATCATTGATGATGCTGCGGCTATCTCTGAAGATTATGCCGATGAACACGAAGATGTCGACGACGATGATGATGATTACGATGATATTGTGAAAAAATGCTCATGGTGATGACGATGAAGATGGTGGTTACATTTCCAATCTCGAATTCACGATAAAGGCGATGAGAAAAGTGATGATGATGATGATGATGATGATGACGACGACGATGATGATGATGATGATGATGATGATGATGATGATGATGATGATGATGATGATGATGATGATGATGATGATTCCTCATCTGCACGATTTTGACTCTGGTTACACGGACAATTTTAGAAACCGACCAAGTCTAAATCATATTCACACTGATCTAAATGGTCGACATGTATACACATGTGAATAGCAAACGCTACAATGCTATTTTTTTTAATGTTTATTTAAGAAGAGTTCTAAGTTTATGGTTATTAAAGAGATACATAAATATATTGCGCAATTTGCAAAATTATATACATTGTATGTATTTGTTTCTCTTTGATCTTTGTTACTAGTTCAACAAAATAAAAAAATGAATGTTTTCGTATATGTAAAAAAACACCACTATATTTCGAACAAAGAGATTACCAATACAGTTCCATATATGATATTATATCATGGAACTAATTATTACATAATAATGTTATTAATAAATCAAGTGTCGAACTTTCCATATACTTTTTCGTGGTCGTTTTTCATTCAAGAAAATAACATAACAGACGGATGATAACAGTCTTACAGACAATTGAAAAAATATCGCAATATTTTTTACCGTACCTGTCATTATTAAATTTCCAGTTCACAATCTTCAGCAAAAGCATAAAACGCCAACCAAACGTACACAATAATCACATCTTAATTAATATAACCATCCAAGAGTATTGTACATGCAGCGAGTAACTTCCTTTATAGTGTATTTTAGTAAGGAGTATGTCAAGAAATGTCAACAATTTTAAACTATATCAGGTCATGTTACTTAATTTCTCCGTTGAAAACAACACTTGTAACACAAGAGCGACCCGTTTATTAGTATGATACCCACCCAGCTCAGATACATTACACGAAGGTATCACTATGCGAAACTCATAATACTATGTCCGTAATTGTTCTTTTATTTCGTCTTTTAATATGAAATACGCAGTAGAAACTACAGTCCGCATCAAATTTATTATTATGATCTTACTACGAAATTAGAAAAACACATCCGTAAGTTTTGCCCGTAAGCCTGCATCAAATTATAATCTTACTACGAAGTTTTAAAAACACATCCGTAAGTAGACAAATTTAAATGCAGTTTCCAAACGCGGAACTAAAACGATCAAAAGTACATCAAGACTATTCCCCATCGATATGCTCACAATACCACCTCCAATGTCACCAGTTTAACATAAAGTATTAGGTACATCAGCCAATGACAGAAGATACACTTACGCTATACGGTGTCATTTGAAACGGTATCAGATATAAGATACCAGCGAGTGACTTTGGTATTAAAGAAAAAAAAAATCCATCGATACTGCAGAGGTCTATGATATCTAACTTAGCCGAAAGAACGCGAGCAGCTCTTTGTGTGAACGCAGCATTACATAATAAAATTCTCACATAGCGATAAGAGTACATCTTGTGTTTAAATTTGTACTATAGACGTGTCTGCCTCGAACAGGAAGTTGTCCTTAATGTCTGGCAAGCTTTACTATACGCGATAAACGTAAATGGTTTAATCTGCACAAATGCGTTCATGAAACGTACATGCATAGATAAACTATGAATTTGTCAAAGTACTCTCGCCTCACTCGTGATAAAACATGTATTGATTCCAGGCATAGATTAACACATTACGTTAAACTGTTCGGTTGCGTAGCTTGCATTTTATGTCAGCACCATTGCTTGATATTGCTAGGGGATCTTTTTCTACATTGATAATTTTATATATAAATGTCGTTGATGATTTAAAAAAAAAATGTACGTTAACCCATTAACTACCAATAAGAGGTCGTTTTGGTTATTAAATGTTTATATTGGTGTGTATAGTTACAAGTTCGATATAGCAACTGCAATTCTACAGACCTATTCCTTAGTGACAGACTGATACAGACTGGAAGATGATCTAGTGTTACGCGGACGAGAGAATGTGATAACAGTTCGCAGATGAGAGATAGCGGCCACAGATAAAGGCATTAACCACTATTGACTTGTGGCATCGAAAGCCCCTTGAGTGTTTGAGCGGCGCATTGATTATATAGATACTATATAGATACATAGATAACAATTCAAAAGTACACGTTGCGAGGGGTCATTAGGTACACACGTATATGCACGAGGTCATTGGCGGATTTAGATCGGGCGAAAACGGCGTAAGCCCCATCCACCTAAAATTTGCCAAGGTTCGATTTTTCTTAATCACTCGAAGTCAATTTACGATAAATAATTTGTGTCGTTAAAAATACAATCACTAATGACACAGAATTTCCTCTGCTCCGAAGTGGAAAAACTTTTCAAAAGGCACAAGTACTGTCGTAAGATTTGTGAGATTCATACGAAAGAAAAAAAGTAAAGTGTAAAAAAGCAGAGTTGTTGTTGTTTCTATTAATTATAGTTAAACCTACATATTATACTATATTGACTGTTTATTTTTCATAAAACAGTTCAAAATAACAGCATTTAATTAGTTTAATGCGTTGACAGAAATGTTCAACAGGTATGTACACAATAATTTATTTATTCTGCGCTCTGCGCTCGCCGCTGGTTGTGGAATACATATATTGTTGTTTTATTGCGCTCGCACGCTAAAATGTTAAAAAAAGTTTGAGGGCGAAATTCCGTCGATCAACTGATTATTTTGTTGTAGCCATAAAGCATGTTCATGATCACACATACAGAATAACTGTACAAATTAACGAATTAAAAGGCCATAGAATTATTTTTCATTGAATTGAAAAAGCCTGGTACTTGGGCCGAATGAGCCTGAAATTGGGGCCGAATGAGCCTGAAAAAACGGGGCCGAATGAGCTTGGCCTTGGGGCCGAATGAGCCGACAACCGTATGCATACCTGCCCATTATTTCATAGACACGCATGTGAAAGAGTACGAACCCATTCGTAAATTCGATTTGAATTTATTAGCACGTTTAAATAAATTCGAATAATGTAAAGCCTTAAGGATACTGTATCGGAACAGTATTATCATAATAACGCATATTTAAACGGATATTAAACATAAATGATTTATTTAAGTTCAAATATATTGTGTGTTTTTTTTTTCGTAGCGAAATGCAAATGCTTGTTTGACATAACGCTTAAAACAGAACTTTGAAAAGTTGTAGGAAAGACACCCGCCATTTCCAAATACCAAGACCATCTGAACCTCCTCGGTGGAAGAAGTTGGCAGGTTTATATTAACAGCAATGTGGAACTATTTGTACAAGAACCTTCAACTTGAATATTTGACGTACATACTCCTATAGCAAACAACTGTTCTTAAATTATATATTTATATGGAAAAAGAATATAACACGGACTGTTCGTCTTATATATATTTGTGTTTTGTAGTCACTTTGTTTAATTTAACTGTTCTATTGTAAATTATTATATGATCAATTAATAAACTAATAAATATTGTGTGTGTTTTTTTTTTCGTTTGAAAATTTAGAAAGTGCACATTCTTACCCCAATTGATATCAGTCGGTACATAATTACATTGCACCTTTTTTATGTTTATAATAATTATAATAATAATATATTATTNGTCGCGACGCGCACGCTCCAGCTGCTGACCGAGCAGAGGCTGACATTCAAATAATTGCTTATAAATGGCAGTAGACCGATGAAAACCTTCATAATGACATGATAGCTAATGGTTCGCGCGCAGGCAATTACAGAGCAGCTTCCGGGTAAATTGCGCGCGCTTTAATTATTGGTGAGATTCATTGAAACTGTGTAATCTAATAAATACTTTAATTGCATTGTCATTATTGGGTTTAAGAAGCTCCCTGGTGTATTTGAGGATAATTGTTTAAACAATTAACTTTAAATACAGTGTAATTAAATAAAGCAATCAAAGTTCATTCTAATTTCGGAGTGATTTTTTTTTTTCAACCGGGCAACCATGTTTGGAAAACCATTTTTTTATGCAAATATCGTTTCTTGTACATTTGGGGCTTTTTATTTTATTTTAAAACGCTAATTTTTGACAATGCATACATACCTTTTAATAATGTTATCTGAACATTATTAAAAGGTATATATGCATTGTCACAAATAAACTTGAGTTGGACGTTATTACAGTACGTACAACTGGATTTAGTCATAGGCATACATATCTGTGCTATGCCCTTGTAAGGAGTAAAAAAAGTTAGTTATTTACTCTTTTGACTAACCCGACCGACCGATATGTGATCATTAAACAATGTTATTCCTGGTTTAGTTTGGTAAATTCGATCATATTCACTACATATGCTTTTAAGTTTGCGCGAATCTTTGCTACACTCGATAATTTTCGCTGTATTAACTTCAAATAAACAAAAATAGCTAAAAACAAACTTAAAATATAGATTGTGATTTTTTCATGTTTTTCATATTCTTATTAAAGAGGTGAATCGTATAAGATTTAACGGAGAAAAAAAAGGGTATGCCGACCTCCCGACCCACTTTTAGGCGATTTTAGTGGAAACAAATGACTTCTTTTATTTTTGTCCTTATTTGATTTTCAGTAAGCAGTCTGTACTCTTAACATTGGTATAGAATGAGTTTGGGGTTTGTAACAAAAACAGTATCATTTGAATTTGTGGGAAACAAATTTCGCACAATTTCAAGTGCGGATATATTTGCGCGAAAATTCGACCAGTG
Source organism: Dreissena rostriformis (assembly GCA_007657795.1). NCBI lineage: Eukaryota > Metazoa > Mollusca > Bivalvia > Myida > Dreissenidae > Dreissena > Dreissena rostriformis. Next base: position 150,190 of record VMBQ01001958.1, read on the forward strand.
TCGATGTTAAAACGAATTTTACTTACACATATCTTTCGAATCAAGTGCGAAGCGTCGGACGATCGGCAAAGAAGGGTCATATTGTGACAGATTTATTGCAATAAACATGTGTAACGTGTGAAACGGGTCTGGATTAGGCGCTTAATTGACAGGCGTCCACCAGAGATCTAACAACTAACATGTTTATTGTCACATCTTTAATTAGGGTTCTGCACACATCATGAGACGAAACCATGGGGAATTAATATTTACAACTTTACTGTTTGTGTAAATCTACGAATGAACTGATTTGTGGTCGTGACTCATAACGACTTATTTATTATTGCAATATCATATTTACTAGAACTTATTCACACTATAATAGTCAAACATTTCTTTAAATAAAATATTGTTCATTTATCCTCGTAATCATTGTATGATTTTTGTTTAAGTTGCACGACAATAACCGTTGATGACAATAACTGATGTATTAATGTTATTTTAGCTGATAGAAATGTTAGGTGGTTTAATAATATGCTCGCATTATTCAAGTAATTGGGTGGGAGTGGTTGGATTCTCTCCGGGTCCTTACATAATGCAGCCTTAGGCGCGGAAGTACCCCATAAAGTTCGAAATACACAAACACACGTGAACATGTAAAGTGGCATGCTGATCGAGGGGAGGGGTTCAGCGTTGAGTTTCGGGGTATGGGGGCTGTTCTTGTTTTATTTTCGGCAGGAAAAAAACCGGTAATTTTTTAAGTAAAACTATTAGTTATTGTTATTGTCGTTTCGCTTGTTATTGAAGAACAGGAAGTCGGGTGGATAAGGAAGGTAATTTTTAAAGTAAAACTATTAGTAATTGTTATTGTCGTTTCGCTTGTTATTAAAGACCAGAAAGAACGGTTTATCTACTCAGATATCTACGTGTGTTTACATTAAATCTACTAGTGTTAGTATGACATTGTATTACCAATTTAATATGATAAGTTTAATCAATGTTCGGTAATGCAATATAATGTGTGTATGTCGTTGATAAATTTAAACATCGGAACTAAATAGCTCCAGTATAAAACAAGAAGAACAAGAGTGCCAAATTGTCACAAGATACGCCCGTTCTACTAAGTGACACTGTGACCTAGTTTTTGACCC
>VMBQ01001959.1:0-60637 GCA_007657795.1 Dreissena rostriformis
AGCACAAAAGGTAAATATAAGTAGTATGAATAAACAGTTCAATATTGCAGTAAGCTATCAAAACAGGTTGAAAGCACTTGTCAATTACACGCAAAAAAGAAATGGTATTCACTAAGGGACTTAAAATCAGCATTAAGAAGCATTAACGATGACTGTTTTGTACAACAAATTCAGGACACAAATATTCGTGTGTAATGTAGCATATTGCATATGGGAGTTATTTACACAATACTGACATTGGGCAGCATGTATGTATTGGCGGATAAACCCTTCCATAGATAAACTTTTTGTCACAGATTCAAGAAATAAATGAACAATGTACATCAGTGTGCGAAATAACACTAATGCCGCAGACTTATACTGAAAATACACGTTTGTTTGCGAAAAGTCATCGTTAGAAATTGATATAATTATAAAGCGTCTCAGACGCGAAACGATCTAAAAATTTCGATTTCTTGTGTTATCATTACATTTTGTAACAACACGTGAATAGTTATACAAAGTATAAAATAAATGACAACCCATGTGAAGACGGATGGTCAGGTCTGCACATAATGTTGTCGTAAAGACTCAACGACGACCCGAACATAAACTCTGAATTACACACATACACACGTGAAGACGGATGCCTGAGAGGTTTCGGCGCTTGGCTTTTACTCCATGGGTCAGTGGTTCAAGCCCTGGCGTGGTAACCTTTTTTTTCCTCTTTTTTTCTTCGTTTTTTTTTTACTTTTATTCTTGTTTTTATATTGTAGCTCTTGAGTTCTGATGTTTATATTTATCAATTTAAAGCAATTAATGACAAACTTCAAAACATGCCAAAATCTGTGAACAAGTCCCTTTAACTATTATTCATTCCTACACCAAAATGACTCAACATTTTCATTTTAATATTAAGACTCAATCTTATTTAGAGGGTTGTCGAATTCGCGTATCGACACCGGTGTAAATATTGACACAGGACGACGTTAAACAATATTATAACAAACTTAAGAGCGAACATCAACAAATTGTTGTTTCATCATAGGCAAATGTGTTTACTCGGATGTGTTCGGAATGTGCCACTTTCCGAAGAGACAACACCTTCAAATATTTTACTCCATTTTGATTGACTCGAAAATAGCTGATTATGAAAGCGTGGTTAGATTTTGTATAATGAATTATAAACTCTAACAATAAAAACACTTGTCGTTGTGCTTTTATTTTTATCATAACGAATGTTGCAACAATAAAACAGGTGCACATGTTTTACATTTACAATTAAAAATTATGAATATGCACAAAGTACGTTAACATTAATTAAATGTATTGTACTTCTTGTTTGCTTAAGATAAGGGACCCCCATGGAAATAAGTACTTGTACTTTATTGGGTTATCCCAGGTCTGCAAGATCAATATATATTTGTACACTGTTATTTCTTTACCATATTTGTTTGTTTTTTTTTTATAGGTTCTTATCTGTATTAATGTTATATTGTACATTGATCTTGTACCTGAACAAATTTGAATTGAATTAAATGTAATAATCCGCAATTTTCATAATTCTACATATTATGTTGTTTGAATTAAACACTTCGAAAGTTTTCGTCGTTTTATTGCACAATACAAGTCATGTTGATTAACTGACTTCGAAACATTAAAGTATACAATACTACATCTTTAAAGCTAAAACAAAACTTAAAGTAATTACTCGAGCAAGCACCCACAGTAAAAAGAGCGCAGGTCTCTACAATAGCCTGTGGAAAAACGCCTGTCCCAATCAAACCCATTCAAACATAGCCAGTATAAGCTCAGAGATCTACCAAAGCCAGTGTAAGCTCCGATCTCTACCATAGCCAGTTTAAGCTCCGAGCTCTAACATAGACAGTGTAAGCTCCGAGCTCTACCATAGCCAGTGTAAGCTCCGAGCTCTACAATAGCCAATGTAAGCTCCGAGCCCTACCATAGCCACTGAGTATAAGCGTCGCTCTCTACCGTAGCACGTGTAAGCGGCGCTCTCTACCGTAGCCAGTGTAAGCGGCGCTCTCTACCGTATCCAGTGTAAGCGTCGCTCTCTACCGTAGCCAGTGTAAGCGGCGCTCTCTACCGTAGCCAGTGTAAGCGGCGCTCTCTACCGTTGCCAGTCACAGAGTGCCAGTCAGTTTTATAGCCAGTCGATCAAGTGCCTATCTCTTCAATACCCAGCGAAATACGCGCGTGTTCCTTTACCGCCCAGCCAAATAGGCGCCGGTCTCTACACCCTCTGTCCAATAGGCGCCGGTCTCTTCACCCTCTGTCAAATAAGCACCGGTTTCTACCAGCCCCACTCAAACAAACGCCGGTCAATCTTGTCAAGAAGGTTGTTGAATACCTGAAACAATGCACACATATTTAAAGTCCCAATATAACTCAGAAATCAACGGAAATTTCGTAAAGTATTTCGTAAAAAAAGTTACCCAATACAAAATCAATGTTCCTTATAGCAATATCCAAAATTTCAAAGCCAGAAGTGTTCTGGTCACATGGGTGTTTACAGATACAAAATACTTGTTTTTAATTGTTCGTGTCACAAATAATTCCATTTTAATTTCCCTTGCTGATATCTGTTCATACGACACTTGAACACTAAAATGGTACCATTTTAGTGTTCGTTTGTCGTATGAATAGCGGGAAATTAAAATGGAATTATTTGTGACACGAAAAATTAAAAACAAGCATTTTGTATCTACATGTCCGGATTTTCTAGTACTGTATACAGTACAATAACTTTGAATCATCGAAAAGACTGTAACGAGAAAGATACAGCATATTTAATGGAAATCAATTTCATTATTTAGTTAAAATGAATAGCGCAATTTGTAACTGAAAATTAAAATATTTCAATTGTCTCTACGCTACACAGTTTTTTTTATACAGAAATCAATACACCCATGCTTTCCATGCGGTAACGAGACGTTTAACATAAGCGGCATAATTTTCGCGCTCTTTTGTCGAGAAACAGACAAAGTAAATTGGCATGTGTTATGTTAATGTACAGCTAGAATTTAATCGTCGCATTAACATGAAAATTAAAAAGCGTGTTTCGGATTACAAATAGAATTATGGTCATTTGAGAATGGAAAAAAACATTTCCAGTTTGATGTAATTAATTAATTAATTATTTATTAAAACGTTTACGTGTCGAAATAAATGTTTTGACAATATTAAGCATGAAAAGTACAATTTCCACGAGGATTACACCAGGTTGCCATCAGCAGTCTCCTAGGCTACTGGCCACGATTTTTTCGTGGAGGAGTACACTGTTATGCCTGATTGGTGTGGTAGGTGTAGCAACGCCAAATAACTGCCACAATGCCACTGAAATTACCCATTGGTAGTGACACTGGGTTATTCACACAAAACTGATTAACAATCGTTCACATCTACAGTGCCAGAAGCTAAACTCTCATACTACTTGTTAAGTAGTATGTAACCAATTTCGGTGTAAAATGAAAACAGTCAAACAAACTACCGTTACTGATTATCACTCGCGCATTTATAACTTTTTTCAAAATTGGGGAATATGTATCAAATATTGAGTCAAGTGCATAGTTGTCAGCTGTTGATTATAGCAACGTTTCATCGATGGTCAAGTCTACTGACACAAACCTGGTTCAACCAGAGGCAGGTAATCATACGGAGCCTGAGGCTCAGGGTCCCGATTTACTATTTAGACAGTTCATACTCTGAAGCACGGTTTCAGTTTAAAAGAGTGTTTAGTTTCAAGTAATAAACCCATTGTTTAGTGTCAATAGAAACATGATTTCGCAGGAAATCACTTACCACTTTGATGTCAATATGCAACTTATTATTTGTTCATGTTTAAACAAGTTTTCAGCATAATTAATAAATTTCCCAATTTAGANATTTTATTCTCACCGAATTGGGTGAATACTAAAAAGAAGTAGAAGTAATGTCAATTTAAAATGCGTTGCATACAATTATAGTATGTATACATAAAATGATTTTGAGTTTCGATGCTATGAATTAAACCATGCTTAGCACATTAGCTATGTCCATTAAGCACATTCGTTATGTACATTCGTATTTCAATCAATTTACAACGCTATATGGAAATAATCGTTAAAGTGACCGTTCATAGCTATATATTTATGGGCAGAATCGTAACAAAACGTGTTTTTATTGAGGATATCACTGAAAATCCGGTTGAAATCGGTTGAAAACAAACAATACAGCGATTTTTATTTTGGGTTCGAGTACGGTAAAGTACGAAAACGACCTAATTAATATTCATGATTCGGCAGCGTTTTTCCTCTATATAAAGTTGGTACCGTAAACCGGCACCATTCCCAATGAGACCATTTTCCCAATTTCAAAATAAAAATTCCCAATTCAACAAAAAAATCCCAATCCGCAGGAAAAAAATCGGCAAAGAGTTGCATACGCACATGTGTATCCCGTTTGTCAAAACATCGCAGTCTACACAATAGGTCAGTATACCTGCTAAGTGTGTTTTCAGAACACCCAACAGTTAATCCAGTTTTGTCCGGATTTTCTAGTACTGTATACAGTACAATAACTGCTTCAATAATGAATCATCGAAAAGACCGTAACGATAAAGATACAGCATATTTAATGGAAATCAATTTCATTATTTAGTTAAAATGAATAGCGAAATTTGTAACTGAAATTAAAATATTTCAATTGTCTCTACGCTACAGTTTTTTTTTATACAGAAATCAATACACCCATGCTTTCCATGCGGTAACGAGACGTTTAACATAAGCGGTATAATTTTCGCGCTCTTTTGTCGAGAAACAGACAAAGGAAATTGGCATGTGTTATGTTAATGTACAGCTAGAATTTGATCGTCGCATTAACATGAAAATTAAAAAGCGTGTTTCGGATTACAAATTGAATTATGGTCATTTGAGAATGAAAAAAAAAACATTTCCAGTTTGATGTAATTAATTAAATAATTATTTATTAAAACGTTTACGTGTCGAAATAAATGTTTTGACAATATTAAGCATGAAAAGTACAATTTGCACGAGGATTACACCAGGTTGCCATCAGCAGTCTCCTAGGTTACTGGCCACGATTTTTTCGTGGAGGAGTACACCGTTATGACTGATTGGTGTGGTAGGTGTAGCAACGCCAAAAAAACTGCCACAATGCCACTGAAATTATCAATTGGTAGTGACACTGGGTTATTCACGCAAAACTGATTCACAATCGTTCACATCTACAGTGCCAGAAGCTAAACTCTCATACTACTTGTTAAGTAGCATGTAACCAATTTCGGTGTAAAATGAAAACAGTCAAACAAACTACCGTTACTGATTTTCACTCGCGCATTTATAACTTTCTGACTTTCAAAATTGGGGCATATGTATCAAATATTGTGTCCAGTGCATAGTTGTCAGCTGTTGATTATAGCAACGTTTCATCGATGGTCAAGTCTACTGACACAAACCTGGTTCAACCAGAGGCAGGTAATCATACGGAGCCTGAGGCTCAGGGTCCCGATTTACTATTTTGACAGTTCATACTCTGAAGCACGGTTTCAGTTTTAAAGAGTGTTTAGTTTAATAAACCCATTGTTTAGTGTTAATAGAAACATGATTTCGCAGGAAATCACTTACCACTTTGATGTCAATATGCAACTTATTATTTGTTCATGTTTAAACAAGTTTTCAGCATAATTAATAAATTTCCCAATTTGGATGAAAACGCCGCTAATTTTCCCAATTTGACCGGTACCATTCCCTAAGTGGTGAGAAAAAACGCTGGATTCGACACGTTAATTCAAACCTTAACGAACAAAATTGCGGATACGGGCGAATTTAGCGGAGAGAAGGTAAGAACAAATGCAAATACATCTGTTACAGACGGAAACTGAATTGCAACGCTACGTTTTTGCTAAATCTATGTATTTATTTTCCATATGCGAATATAAATGTTCAGCGAAAGCTAAATATAGATATAATTTGCATAACTCGCGACGCTGCAATGATTTTCGCCTATTGCATGTATTTATGATCATTTATATATTATGTTATCGATTCAAAACCGATTTTGACCAGGTTTTCGATTTCAACCTCGATAAAAAATATATTTCAATGAATTTATGTAAAGTTTATTTCTCGCTATACGATTTATATGCAAATCAACGATGGACTGTCACTTTAAAGTAGACGAGGCGTAAGGTAACTTGAAATAAACATTAAAAAACATATACGGGTAGATTAACCGTTTACAGCGAACTGCACGCATGTTAAGGCAAATATCTTTAAAAAGTGTTTTGAATGATATGTACATTAGATATAAAATAAAAATCGTTTTATACAAATACATATTTAGTTACCTTATCTGAAAAAACTACATGATTTTATATAAACAATTAAAGAAAGCGGAGCCTTTTACCTCAACTTTTGGACATATATCATTTCGCACCCATCGGTCCAGATCCTTAATCACGTGACCGGAAGTGTCGCTGAGCAACCGGCTACAAATCTCGCAGCTATTGCACCGTCCCTGGTCCTTGTAATGGTTTCTCCATTCGAAGTAGCTGTTGTACAAAGTCTCGTTTGAGCCCACATTATGTATGTATGAAGCAAAGTCTCGTATACTGGGAAAGTCATAGATGCTTATAAACGAGCCTTGAATTACTAAAGACCGATTTACGTTTGAGTAATTCCAGTTCACAATAGGTATCTGGTCCCTGCGGATTGCTTCCCAGTACTTTTCAGTCACGTAATCTTTGCATCTAGCATTTTCGAAGGATAAATAGAATTTATATTTATGCAAATCATGAGAGCAATTTTCACCATAACAGCTGTTATTATAACACCCACCATACATTTCTATGTCAAAATATTTCTGTAATTCTCGTATAAGCCTATACCTCTTTCCCTGGTCCTTACAGTTACTTATTCTGCCAGTTATTCCTTTTGTTTTCTCTCTAAAAATGTTTCTCTTTGAAGTGGTTTGTTTCATTATTGCAGATTCTTGCTCGGTCAGAGCAACAGGCCACCCGTAAGGCATCTGAACCACCGAGTCACTCCGATACCAAGCTGTCCAGTTAAAACGACCGTTAAATACACGGAGATCCCCGAACATATTGGTAGGCGGTTCCAGATTGGATAATATCCATACTTGGTCGCTTCGGCGGTAGGACGGAAACGGGATAGTTTCAGACGTTCCAATGTTCCAGTTATCCGGCCATAGGTCGACAAGATGGAAATTCACTGCGTCGGCATTTGCAATTTCAGTTTTATCACTGATCACCGCACATGATTCTGGACATTGCGCCTTGACTTGTTCTTTCTCGGACTCTACCCAACCGGGTCCGTTGAACGGGGTCCAATAAAGGATCACCTTTTTGAGCTTTGATGATTTCTGTTGTGGCCTTAATTGATAGACAGGATCCATTCTACTAGGAACTTTTTTGGAATCTATGTGTACGTACTGGATCATGAAGGCAACCACACATAGCATACATATGCATGCTATTAAAAATGTCTTCCTCCTTTGAAACGAACATTTCATCCCTAAAGCCATATCTCACATCAACTCAACTACCCTCTAATGTCTGATAATAGACCTAATTGCACGCAAGCCTGTTATCGGATATTGAAAATAAATCACATGTACATAGTTACTGCATGTTAGCTGTGAGTTCTACTCCGAGTTGCTAATTGCAAAAAACACCGCATCACAACCTATTCAATTGTATTTAAATCCCACGTCTGAAGACACGCATATTTACTCCAAATACTATAATATTCGTAAAGTTGACGTCCTTTTGGCGAACTTTATAAAATGTCCTCGTTTTTCAATCTTTTGTAGCGATGTGTATACACATCACATCGCTTTTAAATCGCGTTCACTACAGGCGACTATTATCAGCGTGATACAAAACATTCAGTAGATATTTTATCTGTATAATAATCGGTTTCACTGTTATACATCCAAGTTTAAGTCAAGTTCAAGTTAAACGTGTATTTATTGCCCGAAATAAGTTAAGCAATCGAAGATAAGCTATCGACCGGCATAAAGAGTATTTTCAATAATGCATACCTGGAATAATCCAATATAAGTAAATATTCATAATTTAAATCCGAAATCCGGTTTTAATACACTCGGTTATTTCGTCAAGTTTAAGTCATGTTCAACGTGTATTTATTGATCGAAATAAGTTAAGCAATCGAAGATTAGCTATCGACCGGCATAAAGAGTATTTTCAATAATGCATACCTGGAATAATCCAATATTAGTAAATATTCATAATTTAAATCCGATATCAGGTTTTAATACACTCGGTTATTTCGTCAAGTTTTTTTTTAAAGTAGTTCTATGACTAGGGTACACTCACACAATCGTTAACACCAGACTAATGAATAGAGTTGTCGTTGACGTTTTGGTTGTTTCTCTTACTGTACGTCCTGAAGAAGAAATGAGTCCATAACAGGTTAACGCGGATTAAATTGATCACCATGCAACTCGTTGTGCAGATACGACAATATCACTAGTTACACGCAACAACTAGTCTAGTATTTATATAACATCCTTGTTTAAACAGTGTGTATAATTTTGTGCCTGTCCCCGATCAATAGAATCGTATCTCTATTCATCGCACCTTCACGGCCGGTAATCACGGGCGCCACCTCTTTTTTGCGATGCATTAATAAATGAGCAAATGCTACTTCCGAGGTGGCGCTCAGGACCGGATGTTTTGAAATTGTACGGATAATTTTGCAGGGTGAGTATGTTTTATATGTTTTGTCAACATATTTCGCATTATTTAAAAAATCGGGCTATGTAGTGCGATTCAGCGTTAATTTATTCATCCACAAATGTACGGAAACATTCAATCACAACCAATTTGGAAACGCGAGGACCTTTATAAGTTGTGGCATGTTGAAGTTTTGGAAGCAAATCGATGTATTTTGCCTGTGTGACGAGCAAATTTCCAGCAAATTAGATCGTTAATGACATCAAACCAATGATATGAACATGTAAAAGTTGTTGCATGCACACACAAACTATCTTCTTGCCGATCTAATGGATAATTTTGCGTTTTTCCAAAAGAGATAGCGCCAATGCATAGGAGGTGGCGCTAAGGACAGGAGGTGAAGTGTATTTATTATTCCGTATAAAATCAAGTTTATTTTCACTAGTGTATGGTTGCTGATTTCTGCCATAACGTACTGGCGTGTTCACGGGCTCGAAGGAGGACAAACGACCACAAGAATGACACAACGACTAACACGCCACAGGGGAGGGGCGGGCGAAAACACGAGGCATTCATTTATATTGGTGTCGTTCTGGCGGGTACAAACGTTTCATCTCGGCTGCTCTTATTTTTCGTTCTGGACACGCCAACACGACAAGTACCTTCCCTTCATGTGCTGTTTCGGCGGGTATATTTGTCGTTGTGGCGTGTTTTTTTCCCGTTACCAACTTGTCCTACTCAAGCCCGCGAACACGACAGAAAGATATGGAAGAAATCAGCCACCCTACTATTGACATAAGTATGGTTTAAAATACAGTGCAATTTAGCTATCTCGCCGATTTGGATACGTGTGCAGTTGTGCATGTTTGGGTAAAGGCGTAAAACTCTGTGTGTCAGGTTACCCAACCTACTTGTATTAATTTTATTGTATATGCCTAGTTTGTCGGGTATTTTTCTGATGTCTGTCATATAATATGACATTGGTTATGTATTAACGTGCTTTATTGTAATGCCTTCTTGCTATTTTGAAACAACATTATGGATAGTATCGGTGTACAGGATGTTTAAGAACACAGTATTTGAATGTAATATACATATATAACATTGTGTTCTGCATTACGTCGGTGCACTAACTTCGTTGCAAGGGAAACCATCCAGTTTTATCAATTCTATAAGAACTTGCGCAGTTACTTCCCACGAAGCTGTTTGATATAGCGGCTGGATTCCATCACCTTTCTTACCGGTAATTTTTCATTAACAAATATTAAAAAAGGTTCTAAAACATATTTATGATAAATCGGCTATCAGCCATTAAGGTACACCACGTACGTCAATTGGAATTATTCAACCAATTAAAATAATTAAAAATATAACATTTAATGATCGATGTTTACCGGTATATAACACATTGATAAATAGCAACACAATTTATCACAACAATGTCCGCGTAAGGTAAAAACATTCATATTTTTAACATTCATTTCTGTAAAATCAGGGGCGTAGCTGCTATTAGGCAAAGCAGGCCGGGACCTACATTTTTTTTTTAAACATGAAAAACTGAAAACTTCGAAAAACGCATTAAAGTGTTGACCCTGATGGAGATGAGGTATTAGAAATCTGCATTTCATATTGACATAATCCTCAGACAATTTAGTATGGTCGTGTTCAAAGGACATATCAAACCAGAACAACAGTATAAAGAGTAAAAAATGCCTTCGAGTAAAATATGACTAAAGATGCATTTGCGGGCGAAGTTCGGTGCTGAAAGGTAGGGTGGAACAACAACGTTCAGAAGCCAGACACTCTTATCGATACTCTGGATGTTACACCGGCTGTACACCGTGCACTAGCAATCATGCTCACAATGCCAGCTACCTCAGCCTCGTGTGAGCGTTCCTTCAGTTCTATGCGAGGTATCAAATCGTACATGAGAAGCACTGTGTCTGGTGAAAGGCTGTCTAATTTAGGACTCATACACATTCACCGAGAAACGGATGTTTCGATCGATGAAATCATCAACACATTTGCCTCGGTTAAGTGCAGAAATATTGATTTCATGTAATTGATGCACTTGTTAGAACAATTAGTGTAATTGATCGACTATAAGTAAGTTTTACACTCAATACGTTACGGTGCCGTTATAGACATGCAGACAGTTTTATTGGAAAGAATTCCCGTGGTTTGACATGTGAATAAGTGGAGTGTTACACTTTTAAATGTTTCTCTGTTCCATATTGTTTTAAATTTTAGTTCTCTGGTATACAGATAATACAGTAAAATTTAGTTCTCTGACATTGAGACAAAACAGTAAAATATCAAAGAAAAACAGGCCAAAGTCTTATATTTTCTTATCTTATTATTTGTCTAGATATGCTTTGAATCTGACCACAGGCGTTATAGGATTTTAAAAAAAATCAGGACCCCCGGACCCCCTTTTTATGTATCATATACGGGCCTTCAGCTAAAAAAATGCTAGCTACGGCCCTGAAAATGACGGGTATTTGACACGATTTTTCACTTTATAACATTCATTTAATTAGTTAATAAATTTTGTTAGTAATCGAGCCTTTCACGATTTTACTAAAAAAATTCCAGGACGAGTTTGATAAATTATGGTATGTAATGACAACGAATGTAAGATCTTTTTTTATATTAAATTCGTTTAAATTAGCAAAGAAATTTATTCACGTCATGATAACACTTGAACATTGTCAGTTGAAGTTTATGTTTAAACCTATTTATTATAGCTCGATTGTATCGAAAGCCATTGGCTTATAGAGACACTCTCGAGTCCGTTCCCTGGGGGGAACCAGTGTCTANTCCCATTACAACACTGCGATGTTGAACTATGAACATTGCGATCTTATCTTTTCTTTCGCTCGTGTGTCTCATACCATCTGGTCTGTTTCCATAACGATTTCCAAACAACTTAAGACTCGTTCTAACACGGCCCATATCGATTGGAACGCGAACACGGCGTATTGACAGAGAAAACCTGGGACAATCAATGTCTATTGCATTGCAGTCACGCCGAACTATTGATCGATTATTGATAGCCTGTCTGACCTCTCTGGGTGTTAGCGACTTTTGGGATCGACAATAAAATGTACAGAATTCACGATCGAGAAAAATAGAAGTGTTTTTGTTCCTCGTCTTTGTTTTATCTTACACGCATCTTTTCCAATTTATGTCAAAAGAAAGCTTATGTGGTAATCTGAACGAAACCATACACCGACGTGGTCTGTTTATTGGGAAGTATGGATAAATCTTAAGGAGAGATTAATGTCAAACACGCGAGCTGAAAATCCTCGTGTCGCAGTCACAAAGGACGTGGTTTATACACCTGGTAATTGCTTGTGCGTTTGAAAGTTTAAATCGAGCTTTATTACCAATTTAAACTTTACAAGTCAACACAGTGCAGGCGGTTATTTCAGAGTGTTTAAATTGAACTGCAACATTTGCAGTGTGGTTGAGGCTTAGACTTGGCTTATGAACACGTAAGTACGACAATTTGCGGATATTTCTGATGATTTTTTCACAGTGACATTATAAATTACATTTTTCTTGTTTGCCTTAAAAATTCAAACCCGATCCATATCGATCACATTTTAGCTTCCAAGTGACACTAATACGAATGTACATGAAGTGCATGTTAGCAGTATGTAAATTGATAAACGCACACTCCGTACATACGTGGGCTGATAAAAATTATTACAGGTAAAGCGAATTCATTTAACACCTTATTGATCATTTCCCTTGAGGAAATAACTCGTTAGTGAGAAATACGTGTAATTTATCAATTGCAATATTAATTGAATATTATATGTTTTGAAAACTATGTATGCAAGCAATGTAAATATTAATAAAACATACCGTATCCGACGCTTAGGATCAGGGGACGCGACCCCAAAGCGTTAATATTTTAGAAAATCATTGAGAATTCTCTATGGTCTGCGAATGCCAAGAAAGAATGCCCGAGACGGGGAAATGGGGGCCGTGGCTATAGTGGACATGGGGCCACACACGTGATCAATAAACCAGTACGTGTCGTTTAGTTTCGGATAATCGGTAGATTACTATAGAATACTATTTTTACTCTTACTGAAACACAAGGTGATTAATACAGTTATGCTTTGTACCTCGCGATGACTACCCATTATTTGTCAAAACAATAACCATTATACGATTGGCGTGTAGCTTAGGAGAATCTCACCGAATATTACCGAAACACGAGGTTATCACACCAGTTATTCTTTAACCAACAGATTAATACCCACTAGTTTTTCAAAACAAATGCCATTACAAGTGTCTAGAAAATACGTTATTTTTCCAAGAAAAAGGCGATGCAACCTTTTTTCTTACGGTCTTACTGATAACAAACATTGGCGCTAATTAAAATATATACCGGTAAATGATTTCATTCGATAAAAACGTTTGAGTTCTTTATTGTAAGTAACATGACGCTAGTTTACTGTTTCATTCATTTATCTCAACTTCAATAAAATGAATGATCCAAACCAAACTCGAAATTTTAATTTCCTTAAGGATCATACACGGTGTAGATGCATATGGAATCACAAAGTTCTTACATGGTTCCCGCTGCGGATCGTTATTGTCGCCAATGGCGACAAATTAAACATTCTGTCGACAAATTTCCACAAATGGCGATATTTCGAAAATGAGGCTTAACCTGAGTCTTTAATTCCATTTAAGAATATAACTTTATGACCTTGAATAAATCATGTAAAACATTGTCTAACTCTGTATCACGAATAATCTCTTTTATTAGAAAAAGCAAGCACAAGTATTTTTTAAAGTCAGGAAGAGCCATGTCTGTGCAGTTCGCGCAAGCTAATCCATGACGTCACTTTCCGATTTAATGGAATTTTTCGTTAAAAGGAAGTCTGTTCTAAACGAAAATCGAGTTTATGCGGAAAGTGTCGTCCCTGATTAGCCCATGTGGACTGCACAGGCTAATCTGGAACGACACTTTACGCATATCTGTTAATCCACATTTTTCCAGACAAAGGCTGTAATTTTAATAGGTCCCGACCGATGCCGAAACTGGTGATAGTTTCAAAGTACATGTACTTTAGTTAAATTACACTCAATAGCGATAACTCGAAATAAGCGAAAAATATATTTGGGTTTCTTTCACCAGTCGATGCACGTTGGGGTCTTAAAACAACAACACAAAAACAGCAACACCACAACAAAGACGCAGAGACAATATGACTACTTCTCTAATCATTGTCTCAAATATTGTGATAACGTACGCATACGCGATATGATAATCTGGCAGGGAGCCGTCTCTTGAAACGGTATAATGTAAAGCTTATCACGTCAAGTATACGCCCCTTGTGATTTATGAGCATACTTCACACTGAGCGTCGCTAGCTATGGGGACATGCGGACTGTTTGAAGACTCGAACGCTCTTAAAAATTCATATCCCGCTGTTATCATTTGGTTTACTGTCGCAATTAAAAATAATTTATGCAACATATGCAGAGTTTTTCAAACTGCATGCAAACAAAATGCACGTACTTGAATAAAGCATTCATTGTATATAGTATTCCCTGTATTCATGTTTGAATGCATGCATCATATCTTAATTATACTGGCGCATGAGAGCATATAACTGAAGGAATAAACCTTGGGGGTTTGGTTGTATGGTCTTCTTCACGAGTGTTTATTATTCTCTGGTCTAAATTCAAATAATGTTTATGCAAATTTGAAAACAATGTTATTCTTTATTTACAGAAAACCCGCCTGCGAAAAGTAAATCATCTTTAACCGCTTACGTTTGATGACCGCGTAACGAGAGGTGTTGTCCCAGTCCCACCGAGGTATTTACCGCTTAAGCATACATTTGCAATCGACCTGGAGCAATTGTAACGCTCCAGAAACAACAAAGTGGTACAAATGAGGGAGAACACACTAATCTTACCTGAGTCAGTGAGCGAGACAGTGTCACTATCGTCGCAGGCTTGTTATACCGAAAGAAGTGACATAAGCTATGTGGATTTCGTAACTATGAAACGCTTTAACGAGGAAGTAAAATTTGCGCCTTGTCTAACACCTATAGCATACCAAGACACGGTGATCTGTTACCAGAACTCGTCGAGGAAACGCTTCAAGAGTCAGGTTATTTACGAAAACAGAATCAAACCGCGGACCTTCAGCGATACGCTTACGGTGTTTCCCAAAAGACCTGTAAAACGTTTCGTAACTTTTGTGGATTACCACATTGACGAGTGTCGGAGATGGTTTAAGACCACAATGGAGTTTAAGGCAAGGACCTTTACAACGAGGAAGATAATCAAAGACTCTGACGGTGAAGCTGATGATCAAGAAAGTGACACGGACCCCGACAGTGATGGGGACATGGTTGCAAAGTCAACGCCATCTAACAATGGGCCCGGTGCGTCGCAGATTTTTTTGCCGAGATGGAACAAGCAGAGGGAACTTGAACTTGACAGCAATAACTTGCACCATTTTATGAACGGTGATATCATTTTTAACGGGTATTAATCAATCATTTGTTGTCGTTTTCGTCTCTATACACAAGTGTTTTTATTTATGGTGAGGCTTCATTGTATGCATTCACGCGCTTCTCGCCTAGGCGACCCGGTTTCAATCCCGCTTCCGGCGCATGTCAGTTTGGTTGGTGGTCATCAAACCGGACAAGTGGGGTTTCCTACGGGTACTCCGGCTTCCCCCAAACACCACAAGACCACGTCAAAATTGAAAATCTTTCGGTACAAACCAAATACCAATAACTGGATATTGCAGCTCAAATTCGAAATTCATCTCAACTTTCGTCAATAACGTTAATTAGCCAGGCGTGCTGGCGCACACTCAGGATCCACACATAATGCTGCCTCAGGACCGGAAGGACCGCATAAACTTCGAAATATACAAACACACATTGTATATATTACGTACGTCGGTGGTGTGGACCATGCTGTTCAAGAGAATGAATACAATGACTTGTTACATATATTTTAAGCAAAACTCAGGCGGATATATACAGATTTACATGAAGATATATGTGTTGCAATTCACAACTTATTGTGTGTGTGTGTGTATCCTGCAATTTTTGTATACAGTTAAAGTATTGTTAGAATTTCGGATGTATTTCTCTCAGTTTCGAAAGTTTTAGTACATATGTTGAAAAAGTTAAGTTATTGATAAAAAACACAGATATAACCGTTAATCACAGTAACACGGAATACAGTTGAATATTTTATGACCCAAATGATTTACAACTTGTATTTTAATGTTTTAATTTATAGTTGAATTTACATGCCTCAAATAATAAACGAAATAAAGTTTGGTCATTGAATACGCGTTTTAAAAGACCGCTTCATATTCTTCATATTAATTTTCAATTAATCATGTTCATATAAAGTATGGCATGTGTGTTTACCTGTGTAACCGCCGGTCTCGTATTGCGTCCCGTTCGTGGTACGTTGAACACCATTAAGAAAGTGTATAATGGATGTTTTGTTGCACACGTTCCACTCTATTGAGCTGAGTGCAATTGGCAATTAGTGTTTACCTCGTCACGGAACGCGCTCCTTTAAAGCAACTAGTGCACATTTACCCAGTTAATTTCTTCTTTTTGAAACCCGATGTCACTTTATACAAATATTATATGATATATTATTAAGTGTATTCATTTAAGACAATGTTTATCAACGAATTACTTTTATTTCCAATACTCTGTTTTCCTTTATTAATTATTAATTTTATTTTTTGTTATTTGATTGTTGTTATAAACGGTTGTTTTTGTACCGCTTTTTGTCCGTTGTGCGTCGAATGTCGTGCGTACGCTTAAAAAAAGACATTTCTATACCGCTGGGTATATTTACATGAAACTTCACAAGAATTGTACTAGGGTGACCCTCTTTCAAAGTTTTTTTTTATCATTCTGATAATCTGCATTTGTACGTCACTAGAAATAATAATTAAAAAAAAAATACAAATATTCTCTGAGACAGCAAGGGCCTGCAGTCAAACAGGCCATGTCCCAGAGGTCACATTATTTATATGGACTTATTCGTTATTGTAAATGACTTTGAAAATCTCTGGAACCACAAGTCGCAGAGCTTCGATATTTGGTATGTAACATCACGTGATGGTACTGCACACAATTGGTTGAGAACATGTGCTTGGGGAAAAACTGGTCATGCCCCAGGGTTAACATGATTTATATAGACTTTCTTTCAAAATATTGTTCATTATATTCTGGTATTTAACATTTGACCAACAACATATTATGCTATGAAAAATCGGGAAATGATACCAGACCACAAAAAAATAAACTTTAAAATTATTGTTTCGCCCTTCTTGTCTTTCAGGGGGGGGNATGATGTCGTTCTAGCGAGTATGTTGGTTGTTGGTGTGTTAGCGACCTTCATCAGAAAGCCAGCACAAAATGGAGAAATTTGCCTCCATATTATATAAGGGTTAATTTATGTAATAATTTGTCTTTTGGACGGAACACTAATATGTAGGTATAAAAAGGTGCATGCGGTGAAATAATAAGTTTTAAAACTTTCCTTGGCTATAATTAATATTAATACAATATTTGAACACGAATCAGCTGTATAATAAAAAATATACACATCCATTTTAGCTCGTCTGTTTAAAACCCGACGGCGAGGTATTGTCATAGCCAGCTCGTCCGCCGTCCGCGGCGTCCGAAAACTTTAACATTGACCATAACTTTTGCAATATTGAAGATAGCAACTTGATATTTGGCATGCATGTGTATCTCATGGAGCTGCACATTTTGAGTGGTGAAAGGTCAAGGTCATCCTTCAAGGTCAAACAAACTTCTTTTTTTTTTCATGTGTATCTCATGGACCTGCACATTTTGAGTGGTGAAAAGGTCAAGGTCATCCTTCAAGGTCAAAAAAACAAAATCCAATCACCCACAGCCGAGCGTTGGCACCCTCTATGCGATGCTCTTGTTCTTTTTTCATTCGTTTGTATAAGAAGCAATTTTTTATTCGCAGAGTGGCTGTCAGGGCCAATGAATCCGTGGAAATTTTTTGTGCATATAGTATTTCCATCATTACTTTATAAATAAAAACCACCAAATTTTATTTAACGGGATTTCGTTGCACTTTTAATAAATGGGCATTTTAGCCACTGGATCTGTCATAGTTGTTGAACGACAGTTTTGATGTCATTATCTATTTTAGCGTCACAATAATCCCTTTATCAACGAAATGTGTACGCAGTGCAAATGAATAACGCAGCAGTGCAAATGAATAACGCAGAAACGTCAACGAAANAAGGGTGAACAAGACTAACAGCAACAAGAGGGTAAAAAACTTGCCTCAGAGAAGGTGTACAAGACTTACATCAGCAAGGGGGGAATATACATCATCAGTTTGCATCAGCCTACTAGACTTACAATAGCGGGGACATAAATACATACAAGACTTAAACATCAGCAAGGGGAAACTACCAACAAGACCTACATCAGCATGGGGGTAACTACAACAATATTTATAATAGCATGGGGGCAAAAGTTTACATCAGCTTGCATCAGCACAGGGGTTACTCTCTTCAACCAGTGCAAGACTTACATAAGCATGGAGGTTCACAACTTGTTTTAGCTAGGGTGGCTCCCTACAAAACTTACATAGACAAGGTGGTACAATATTTACATAAGCACCAGGATAACTCCCTACAAGACTTACATTAGCCAGTGGCTCTGATGGTGCCTCGAGGACTGCTGCCTCCACATCCTCCTGCTCCTCCTTGGTGAGAGAGGAGGCGTAGAACGGCAGCACCTTCTCCTCCTCTGTCTCCAACTTGCGACACATCTCGGACACCTTCAGGATCTGCTCAACCTGCATATGACAAAGTTGAAATATACCACATTACTTACATATGAGCCTCTATCTGTGAAAAGGGGGTTTAATGCATGTGCATAAACTGTCGTCCCATATCAACCTGAGCAGTCTGTACAGGCTAATCAGGGACGACACTTTCCGCCTTAGCTGGATTTTAGTCATGAAGAGTCTTCCTTCTAATGAAAAATACAATATAAGCGTTAAGTGTCGCCCTGGCGAACTGAACAGGCTAATCAGGGACGACACATGCATTAAACCCCCTTTTCTTAAAGCGGGGCTCATATTTGTTAAGAAATCTGGACCAGGATTGTCCCACCCAGCTTTAAACTAAACAACAACAAAAAAAGTATTCGACTCAGGAAACAAGAACCAAGGCCATGCCAAAAAACCAGGTTTTTAAAATTTAAGGTATTACTTTAAATATTTTTTCAATTCCAAGTTAAGTCTGCATATAAGCTACCAATTTTCAGTGCATCTCATTGCCTCTATAAAAAAAAAATAAGCTAAAATGAGGAAATACACATACAACCTCAGATCAATACATTCACCTAAACTCAAGTTATTTACTGGAAACCATATATATATTTTTTAGTAACTGTGACCTTGATCCTGATCGGATTAGCCCCAAAGCAGGTATGTATATTATTTTATTATTAATATACATACCTGCCCAAAGGCAATTCCAAGCTAGGTATTCATGTAACCTTCCCACATAAAAAACAACAACAGTTTTTTTTATTTTTAACAAACACTGCCCTTGACCTTGACCCAACACATACCAAAAACAATCCTAAGCTAGATCCCCTTGCAAGCTTACTTTATCCAAAGTTTCATAAAGATCGGTTCAATGCAAACTAAAGTTATTGACCAGAAACCCTATTTTTGCTGTTTTCTTATTGTTAATAACAGTGACATCAATCTTCACCTAAATGACCCCCAAAACAATCCTTAGCTTTCAGTACAATCTCCATTCAAACTTAAGTTATAAAGCAGAGACTGTTTTTATATCCTAATTAAAAATAACTGTTTTTTTGTAAATATACTTAGTTCCATGTTGATTGTATACAAAATGTGATTTGAATGTATGAATAACATGTAAAATTATACAATATGCCTGGAACAAATATATTTCAAACATATTCTCCATTATAAGTCAAAAGTCTACGACAATTATTACTTTGTGAATATGGGTCCAGACGTTAAATCACCATGTGGGTTACAGTTCAGCCAGCTGAGAGAAATTCCTTTAATATACAATTATGGATTAATTTCCTACTGTATATTGATTCATCCATGTCAAACATCACTGTTAAGTCGCTAGTTAGCAGTCCAATACATAATAGATAGAGGCACAGTGGTCCCAAAGTGCATCAGTTACAAAATAACTATATGAACATACAATTTAATTATGAACAAACCTTATTTTTCTGCCGTTGGACTTCCTTGATGGCAGCGTTGCTCTCCAGGGTGACTTTTGTTAGTTTGTCTCTCTCGTTCTCCCGTACTTTGTTCATCTCAGCCTTCATTTGCTGGAAGTGTGCCAACATTTTCTCCCTTGACTGCAATGTACAATAGTATTCCTGTTATCAAATATTTACAGTTTCATTGACATTATAAAGCTCTATTTTCAAGTTGGAATAAAGGAATACAGGAAACTTGTGTAGAATAACAACATCATTTTGTGGCTTTTCATGTCATAATTTTATATTTTTGGTGTTATTAAGACACTTATGTTGTTCTGTTGTTTATTTTCAATATCAAGGCAGAAGATCAAAGGCTCAAAATATAATACATGTACGTAAGGCTTAATTGACAATTTAGTAAGCCTTGCTAATCTTGGGTACTGGTAAACATATTTATTTTTATTAGTATTCAAACATCACCAACAATTTAGGAAGACTTTGGGCGAACATAAGTATCAAAATGTTAAATCAATATAGTATTTGATAGTATAACAAAAGGACAGTTTAGCATCCTGACATAGCCAAGTATGGATATTGCTCATCCTTTCTCTGATATAGTCTGTAATCATTGTACTACCTCTTTCAATGACTTGTTTCTGTCCTCACATTCTTTTTGATTTGCTGCCATTTTGGCTTTTAAGCCAGCAATCTGGTCCTGAAACAATTAAATATAATTATAATACTATGAAGTAAATTATGATAGAATAAAAATTGAAGCAAACTTTTTTTTAATAATAATTGCCTGAATTTATATAACTTGAGGGTTAAATTTATCTATTTATTACATAAGGGTCATAGTATAATGTATTCAACAATCAAGGATGAGATCAAGTTACCATATAGTTATACATGTAGTTAAAAGGACTGAGTTTCACACTACTTAATGGGATAGAAATATCTAACCCAGATATATCAGTTTTGATGCAAAGCCCTCGTGCAATTAAAGATGACCAAGTTATGTCAGTAAAGTTTACCATACCGATATTCTCTGCAGCTTGCGCATGTTGGCCTCTATCTCGCGGGCACTCTTCTCATCCTTGACCTTGAGATTCTCGAAGGCGACCTTGCGTTCGACGGTGGTCATGTTGTAGTTCTCAAGGGCCTCCGTCAGTAGCTGCCACAGGTCCTCCACCTTGTGGTCCAGGGCCACGTGCAGGGCATGCTTCTCCTCCAGGTTCTAGGAAATGGACAAATGTTGACCTTTATTTATCATTGTTTATAGAAAATACATAATGGTTTAGAGTTTATCATTTTTTATCATTAAAAAACACCAATCGTTTAGAGTTTATCATTTTTTATCATTGAAAAACAACAATGGTTTAGAGTTTATCATTTTTTATCATTAAAAAACACCAATCGTTTAGAGTTTATCATTTTTTATCATTAAAAAACAACAATCGTTTAGAGTTTATCATTTTTTATCATTGAAAAACAACAAGAGATGATCAATGTTAATCATGAACTAATTAAATGTTTAGAGGTTACCATTGTTATTTAGTAAATAAACATAACATAGATGGGCTTTCAGTGTATAGGAATGAAACTAAGAGGCTATAATGATCATAAATGGTTTATTATTTGCGGAAAAAAAATACGATAATCAAAACAATCTGAAATTGTATCAGTATTTGACATGTATTGTTGAAATCAATATATATTTTGCATTGCTTCATTCAGGATAGGCATTGTTTACTAATTTGTATCATAAATAGGTAGTTTTCAATAAAAAAAATCTTTATTCATTTAAAAACAATGTTAAAATATTGACAAGTGCAGCATACTCAGTTCAATTCATAAATGCTTACACACAGGTCAAACATATACATACTGATTTTTAGACAACAAAGCACTTAAAAAGAGTTTAAACTATCCGTGGATAAACCTTGATTGGTCTATTGTTTTTTTCAGTATCTTGATGAAAAACGTTATTGACTATCAGCTAAACTTTAATCTTATGTTTTAACAAACAAGAAGTTATTACATTTGCACCACCAAAATCTGCCATGATTATGACATATTCACACACAATTATGTTAAATTAAGATTAAATATAAGTCTTGTTTGACCAAAAACCAACACATTGAGGCTCAACTCAAAGCACCCTACCTTGCTCTTGATCTCATCTCTCATACTCTGGAACTCGCCCTTTGCCTCTGCCTCACGCTCGTGGAAGTTCTGCTCCATGGCAAACAGGATGTCAGCAATGTCGTTCATCTCTGCATTGTGCTGGTCCACCATGATAGCCCTCTCTGTGTCGAACTCCTCCCTGATAATCTCTAGTTCATCATCGTACTCATCCTGCAGCTTCTGCAGTCTCGCCTTCTGTGCATCTGTGGACAAGGATTGTGGGGACTTACACAGGAGTATTTAGTGTCAACTTCATTATATTATTCATTTGAAATAAAAATGGACTCCAAATAAAGATTGAATATGCCTTTTTTAAAATAGCCACTGCTTTATACAATTCAGACTATACTGGTAGTTCATCTGTTGTATTTTTAGGGCTTACTCACACTAAAGTGTTTTTTTTAATCAAAGCATTAGTATTTAGTTTATTTGTAGTTATTTTAAATTTCAGATAACATTTAGAACAACAGCCAAATAGATGTTCCAGGCAATTGTTTAGTATAAAAAAGCAAGAGGAGTCATATTGCTGCAAACACATAGTGCAACTAAAAGAAAGTTTTCATTTACATAGAATATCTTGGAATCAAATAAAATACTTATACTAGTAAGTAAGAATTAAGTAGTGTTATAGTAGTCTTCAATACCACACAAGATTAGATCAATATACCGGTATTGGAAAGCAATGAAATGAGCAGGTCACTGGGATAGCCCAGCTTAATGCATGTGCGTTGAGTATCATCCCATATGCAGTTGGCATGGGCTAATCAGGGACAACACTTTCTGCTTTCATGGAATATTTCATTTAAAGAAGTCTCTTTTAAACGACAATCCAATCTAGTTGAAAATATTGTCCCTGATTATCCTGCATGGACTGCACAGATACATCTGGGAAATTCTTATGCATTAAGCACTGATTTCACACAGATGAGCTCATTTATATTACCTATAAGGTTATCAATGTTCTGTAGGTGACTTCTTAAGGCCATAGAATACTGTTCTTCAGCTTCCATCAAATCTTTTGCCAATGACTTAATAACAGCATCTTTCCTGTCGACAACACGTTCAAATGTCTGACTAAGAATCTCAATGTCTTTCTTAAGTTCTTTAGATTTTGCTTCTCTCATTATATTCCTCCATTGGTGATTTAATTTATTGAGGTTGAATCGTGTGGCTCTTTCTTCTTTTGTAAGTTTGTCCTTTGATAAATGAAAAGAAAAACACATAGCATATCACAAACCTATCAAATTATCTCCAAAAATGAATATTTGTTTTTACAATAAAATTTATTTGGTAACTGGAATATCCAAATTCAAAAAAAAGATGAAACAAGATCAAACAGATATTAACAGGTATCTTTATAAAACATGATCTTTTCTGGACTGGAATATGGAACAATCATATAGCTTTAATACAATCTAATACGATGAAGGTCATAATGCCATCAGACTACGACTTTTTATGATTATGAGGATAATTTTTATATTTTATTTCAAAATTATTAAATCAGGTATATTAAATCTATAAAGACGTCAAAACTGCATACTTTTAAGAACTGTGTCAACATATCTTCCTTCTTTTTTCGCATTTCTTCTTCCGCCACTCGCTTCTGTTCCTCATAGGCCAGTCTCTCCTCCTCTGTCATTTTTGACAGCTTGCCGGACTTCTTTTTCTTGGCAGGCATTTTGATAGATTATCTGTAATTTTATAGCAGAGGAAAATAAAAACACAAAAGTAAACACTAATAATGATAATAATAAGCGCAGGAAAAAACAGAGATATCAACGCCGCCAACATCACTGAACGCTATCTTTACCTTGACAACATAATTTCAAGTTTCGATTGTGAGATGGAACTATCAACATATTTTCAAGAAGCTCGAAGATTGATGTCTGAAGCAGGGCTGAAAGTCTGATCGTGGTCATCAAACAGTACAAAATCACAAAATCAAGCTCAAACAATATTTTGGACAGTAGCGAAAATCGTTATGAGGACAGATTGAAATCGCATTGTATCGTGAATGCCCACGAATCCTCATTGTCATGTGATTATGAACGTAATGGCGGGTCGGGTGGTTGATTGTCGTCTCTCCTATTAGCACAGATCAGGTATGCTAGGGGAGTCCCCGAACGCTCTGAGGCGAATCAACAAAACAGAGAATCATACCGGGAGCCAAACAAGTATCAATTTGTCAAACAAACATCAATTTATTGGTGAATATTCTAAAGAAAGATCGACGGCGCGAACGTTCACGTTCTGAAGAAGCCTTCATTATTGTTTTTGTTGTTTATTAGTCTAACAGTTGAACATCTGAAACGTTAGTAAAAGGTAGAACCTGGATTACGCCATTTGTCTTATTTCACAACCAAACTACGGTTATACACTGGCCGACACTATAACATGTATTATTATTTAAATAGCTAAGTGATGCTTTATTGACTGCATAACTGCATTTGATGATAATCATATTTTTGAGACTAAAAACAAGTTTTTTTGGGATCATTAACAGTTAATTAACCTGCTTTGTAGCAGCTCTGATCTAAAAAAGATTTAAAGAATGCTAACTGAATCTAGTGAAACGGAGTCACAATTAATGCAAAACACTTTATGAGTTATGGTGAATTTGGGTTGCAAAACATTTAAGCCATCATGTCATGGATTGTGAAATGTTTACATGCATTTATTAATATTTTTTATAATGAATTCATATATAAAACATGAAGTTATTGAATAGGTAATACGTCTGCCTACTCAAGCCAATATAAGATCATGAAAGATCCAGTTATTGAGTTAATAAACTTTGCTTACGAAGTTACGTGTAAATTGAATAAAATACGCATCAAATATTAACGTATTTAATGATAGATCGCAAGAAAAATTAAAGCAATTAGTATATTTAATTATTGCACTCAACGAGTGTTATTAAACTTCACTGTTATTACCTTTTCAGGATAGGAAATGGATAAAAACAAAACAAATTATTATTATTGATTTTTGTTGTCAGTGGAGACGGTGTTAACGAAAATTACGTCTGCTGTGAAATTAAGAAACCGATGCCTGGCAGTAATCATATAGGTTACAAATAACCGACAGGTGTATTCAACCTCCGCGCAGAGCATAGCTCGTTATCGCCACAGCAGTAGCCGTTTGGAGACAATGTGGAGTTTGCTGTATATAGTGGAGTTTTGCAACTTATTTCACAGCTGCTTCAAAAAACGTTAAGTCTAGGTATAATTATCAAACTTGATTTATACTTCTAAAGTTTATCAATTCCAATCGATCACTGCAAAATCTAACACCACGAAAAAAAGTAGGCTTTGAATTCTTATGGATAAGAACTAATATGTAACTAGTTGGGTCTACAGCAGACGATGAATGCAACACACTCACAATACGAATGAGTAATTCAGTATACAAAACTATTTGCCATTTGGCATATCCTCCAATCGCGCCTACAACAACATCTCTAATGGAGGACTCTTTGCCTGTTGTGAACTTGCAACAAGGCTCCTAACGTGTGCCAGTCATGCATATTGTTATGGTTTCTTTTTTAGCTTTTCTCAAATATGTTATAATTGCGCAGGAAGATATTGTGGTCAACTTGTATGGCATTAAATATCCATGTACGAGTATATGCCTATTATGAGTACCCGATTATCATGTATTTATCAGCTGTAAAATACAACAACTTAGCGCATCCAAAGTCTTTTCGACTTTCAACAATCAAACAGATTCTCACTTTTTATTCTGTGATTTACAAGAATGGCACAACAATTCCAGAATTACAACATGGTTTCTAATACTCTTACAATCAACAAACACTGAATATATAAAACAATAATTAAACTTCTAAGGCATATTGCACAGTGAGCAACACACGTGGTATTTCCTAACATGGTTACATCTAAAAAAAAAATGAAAAAAAGAACAGTACTAAATGATTAAACAGTGTATTATTATATATAAAAATGTCAACAAATATAACCTTTTACTCCGAAAGTTTATTTCTAGATGTTGAATGAGACCAATCAAGGTACAAGTAATATCCATGCATTTAAAAGGAAAAATGTTAATCAAATCCAATACACATATTCTTAATTGTTATCAACTTAAAATGTTCAATCCATTACTGCTCTGACTGCGTCAGAAGATATAAAACTTGCTCTTGACAGGCAACTTACAAGAGTTAGTTAAATCTATTATTTTCAAAGACAAAGACCCATGTGCTATTGAAAAATATTATTTTACGAAAAGGGAAAAATATAACAAGTGTGAATATTTATTGAAACAAGAGCACTTGTCAGTTGTGTCACATTTAGAGCATACAGTTTTAACTTCAATATCTATACAACAAAATACACAATATCAACATTTCATCCTCTAAACAAAGTCCTTTAATAGTGTAGTCATTTATCAATAACATAATTTATTGTGCCGCATCATGCCAATATGGGGCTTATGCAATATGTGGCCAGCGTAACTCCAGACCAGTTTGTTCAATCGCACAATCTGGTCAGGAGCTAAGCTGTCCGCCACAAATTCACACGAGATAAGACCTATTTTTGCAAGACACTGCTATAATTACAAAAATGTAGCAATTATAAGCAGTACATTCAGGCTCGCCATTCACCTCATAAGATCCTACTGACCCCTTTAAAAAATGAGATAAACTTACTAGTAAACGAAATGCCTCTTCTGGAATATTGACAAACTGAATGAATCGGAACAATATAATACTTTTTACTTTTCCAATACAAACCCTGTTTACATATGTAGCACCTTGTCATCATAGTAACATTAAACAAAAGTAAGAACAATTGATAAAATACAAATTGCATGTAGTTTTAATAAGCCATTTGCCGAGCAAAAAAAATCAGTTTTTTTTTTGGCAACGATGACCAAGATCCTTCTGCTCCAAGCTAAATAAATAAAATTTCTTAATTATTACTACAGGTAAAAAATAATGGTCTAATTAATAAGCAACATGTTTATCCTACATTAGTCACAAAATAAAAGCAAATCAGTCTAAATTGACAGTATAACATCACCAGTAATTTGAGAAGCCATGTTAGATTGTGATTTAACTGTATACTAGTAATTAAAATCTGGAAATACAATTATTTTAAGATAATATTCATTCAAGAAATGTAACAAAAAATACTTTAAACCTTTTCTGTCACATATAGTATCTGTCATAAGCAACAAAGATGTATTATTAACATATAAATTTATAAATAAGTGCAGTTGTACAGAAATGTTTTCCAAATATGGTTGCAATAATTAACAAAGATTTGTATCTAATACTTGAACATTTAACACAAATATCAAGATATTTTTCACAAATGTTAAAAAATTGCTTTATTTTACTGACTGATGGCCCAGACTATTACTGCCTTACTTAGAGGCTGATGACGCAGTCCATGACATGCAAGCAATAGAAAAAAAACAATAGAATCAAAATAAATATAAAACTAGACAATAAATGTAAAATAACAAGAAATATAAAAACTAGACATGTGTCCAAAGGATACGGATGCCCAGCACTATATTTCCCTGGACACACAAACCAGCATAGCGTGACACACAAAATGTGAACAGTTAATACAGAATGCATGTACGAGTTGTTTGTAACTGTAGCAAACATAAAGCCTTCTTTTATGTGACATTGACCTTTAGGCAAGCCCCATAGTTATTGCAAACAACATGTTGTCTTAAAATTTGGCTATGCACTATACAAAAAAAATACAATTGACAGTCACATGAATATCTACCATCATATTACCATATAAGAACCTCTACTACATGTATTATCATATTAAGACCATGCACAAACTTCAAGTATTCACTGTTACTTGACATGGTTGGTTCATGCAACACATCATTCAGATATTGTGATTTCTGCTAATTTATGATCCCATAATGCACCACACAGTTATTGACAAGACACAAACTAGTACCTTGACTATGTCAATATAATGAACTTACAAAAACTCCTAATGTCCACAATGACCTTGACCTTGAAGTGAGAGACATGGTTGTTGTACGCGACACCTTATTATGATTTTAGGATCATTTGTGCCCATTTATTTGAAAATCCCATAATGCATTACACAGTTATGGACTTAACAGGAACAATCATGTACTTTCACTTTATAATGAAAAGCAAAATCTCCATGAATCCTCTGTAACCTTGACCTTGAAGAAAGCCACATGATCTTGATATGATGATCATTTGTGCCGATTTATTTCTAAATACAAAAAAGCTGTGGGCCAGTCAGGAACATGTTCTTTCACAATATACTTGTAAGGAATATGCAAAAACTTCAAATGCCCACTGTAACCTTGGCATTGAAGCATGCAACATGGTTGTTGCACACGACATAATGCATGACAATTTTTTTAGCCAGACAAAAACAAGTAGTTTCAATACATAAATATTAGGAATTTGTCCACTTTGGCCTTGATCTCTAAGCGAGCGCCATGATTGTTGCACGCCACACAAGTCTTGTTTTGATGATCATTTTGCACCAAGGTATTTCCAAATCCCATTATGCACAAAAAGTTATGATCTGGACACAAAATGTCACACACATACAAAGAAACAAAACACACGCACGCATGTACAAACACACATGGACCGAAAAAACACTATATGTCCTTCTGTCATTGTCATGCGAGGGCATTAAAATTACACAGGCATGTCTGTATAAACACATTACTTTTACTTCTTCTCAGTTTGTCAAATCACATGACTACTTTACTGTGTGATAGTTCTAATTAGAGTTTGTTTGGTTTTAATTCATTGCAAGTAATATTTACAACAGCTGACACTCAATTGTGATATATAGGTGTCACAGGAGATTATGCAGATAAGTCAGTGATGTAAAGTCAGTTAAAAGGCATTTTAAGACACATATCAATATTTTAAATGTTCATAAATTCAGCAAACCCTGAAAAGGACGCAATTAGCTGTCAGTATTAAAAAGATGTCTGCTTCTACCATATACATGAACTTAACATTGTTTTTTGTCAGATTTGATATTGTTCATGACTAGAATTCACTTTTGAATGCAATTAACAACAGTATAAATAATTACAAAAAATCTGTAATAGCTATTAAAAAATATGCCTTAAATTCTATAAACAATCCTCAAATGATGACCCAAGTCCCTGAACTTGGCCCCTTTTGGGCCTCACAGAGTTATCACCATATCCATGTGGGGTTCCATGTGGGGAAATCTCTTCAAACGATGGGCCCAGCCCATGCAGATTGGACTTCTTCTCCCCTCGAAGGAACCTCTCAAGCTTCCTAACGCAAGCTTCCTGGTAATCGTGGATCCACCTAGAAGACAAGGTTCAAGACTCAAATGTTTTTTAAATTATTAAATTAATTAATCCCAAGAAAACAAACTTCTCAAGCAATTAAATAGAAACTTCAAATATGTGTCTTGTTGTGAGAAAACTGGGCATAATGCTTGTGCGTAAATTGTCATCTCAGATTAGCCTGTGAAGTCCACTTTTATGGAATTTTTCGGTTAAATGATGTCTCTTCAAAGCGAAAATCCAGTTAAGGCGGGAAGTGTCGTCCCTGATAAGCCTGTGCGGACTGCACAGGCTAATCTGGGACGACAATTTACGCACAAGCATTATGCCCAGTTTTCTCAGAACACGACACATATTTCTACNTGTGTACAAGGACAGAATGATGCCTACTGGTTCTATATACATCAGCCATATTATGCAGGGGAAAAATATTAGGAGGATTAAAGTGAGATAAATAAATCCTAAAGCCTCTGGCAATATTACTCCCCAGGGATGATAAGCTGAGGAAGAGGGGGAATTGGACACATTTTATTTCTTGTGGTATTGGAATAATTCCCCATCATTCAGCCAAACACATTTGTCTAAATGCCTTCAGTGGAACATTGTACATTATATGTCTGCCAAACGTCACTGACATATGACTAGTGACGTCATAAAACAAACCAGTTTTAGCTAGACTCTGTGCATTTTGATTTTTTTTTCAGTTTTTCCTTATTGTTAAAGTTGCTTCTCTACCGGCCCTTCCCCTGGCAAGAAAACATTAGGTTAATAGATGCAAAAAAAATAATGTAAATCTAACATTTTCTACAAACATACTTGATTCCATTGAAGAAGACAATCTGCCGAATATCCTCAGGCAGAGTCTCTGCAGACGGCCAATCAAAATTGTCTGTGATGGGTATGATGTTACACTTGCTCTCCAGAGCAGCCACTATCTCCTATAAGACAAAAAATAAAGACTGAACAATATATATACGAATCACACTCTGTGAAAAAAGGGTTTTATGCATGTACGTAAAGTGTGGTCCCAGATTAGCCTGTGCAGTTCGCACAGGCTAATCAGGGACAACATTTTCTGATTTTATGATATTTCTTGTAAAAAGAAAGTCTCTTCTTAGAAAAATCCAGTTAAGGCCGGAAGTGTCGTCCCTGATTAGCCTGCGCACCCCCTTTTCACAGAGTGAGGCTCATATGAATGTACAAATTCCAACTAGCTAAAAGATCATACTGTTCAATGTAAACCTACAGAAATATGATCTGTGGTATTTGCCAGCATTTCTATTTCACTTACTTAACTGGTCATGTGCAGTATCTGAATTGGCCAGTGCACATACCATAAACACATTCAACGCTTACTTAACTGTACAAATGTTAAGCAAGAGGGCCAAAGACCCCTAGGCACTCACCTGAGACCCCAATGACCTACATGTGACCCAGTTTCAAACTGAACCATGATTTGATTGGAGCAAATTTTCTGAGCCACCTTCCATGAAGATTGGGCAAGCTTTTTCTTTAGTTTAAGCTATTAACTGGCCGATATATCAGTTGGACAAACTGTTGACCAATTTTCTTGAAGATACTTTTAGAAATAAATGTGGCCTCTGAAGTGTTCACCTGTTAAATGTTGACAACACATGACAGACAAAACGGCAATCACAAACAACTCACCATGAGTAAGTTGTGCTCAGGTGAGCTAGAAACATTGCAGTGTAACCCAAAAACTATGCCCTTACCCTGTGCACCCAGTCCTTTCTCTGTACGTCGCCAATACACCTCTCTAATGCATCTGCAGTCAGCACTAGGATGAAGTTCTTGGACTGGGCTATGCTCGTGAGAAGACCCTCGTCAAATTTTCCGGCATTGAGTCGCTCGATGTCCAGAAATACGGAGAAGCCTCGCAGTTGTAGGTGGACTTTCAGAAGACTGTAATATAACAGTGAGTCTTGCTCTGTGAAAAGGTAGTTTGATGCATGTGCATAAACAGTGGTCCCAGATTAGCCTGAGCAGTCGGCACAGGCTAATCAGGGACTACACTTTCCGCTTTTATTGCATTTTTCGTTAAAAGGAAGACTCTTCTTGACAAAAATCAAGTTTAGGCGTAAAGTGTCGTCCCAGGCTAATCTGGGACGTCACTTTATGCACATGCATTTAACCACTTTTTCACAGAGCGAGGCTCCACAGGTTGTGCAGTATACAGGACTTTATTAGGAAGTACATTGGGTTAGTAAGAAGGAATCTTGAGTAACAAATCTTACAGAACTGGCAATAAAAATGGATATCATGTACCAGATATTGGGTGATTTTTTTTATTGTAATATTATTTATCTTGATTAATTTGCATGAACAAATCCATATTATTTTAAATTTTTAATGGGTATTTCAGGTAGTACATGCTGTTTGGTGTTCAGTATCATCTGGCAAAATATATCATGCTATACTGGTCTATTTTATTTATTCATCATAAAAGAGCATGAAATATATAGAAAATTTGTTGATTTCATAGTATGATGGTACTAACATTTCATTTTTTGGTCATGAAACAAATATTTTAAATTATTTCTCTGCCACTATTAAAAATTATTTTTATATATACGGTTAGAGCTCATGAAATGATCATATGATCCTACATTGCAATCAACACTTTTCTCCACTGGTATACCTTGCCAGCTGAGCCCCATTTATCCTCCGGTAGCTGATGAATGCGTCAATAGTTTTATCACTGGTGAAAGTGTCGGGCGCGTCTGTCACATCCACACTCGACTTAGAGCTCATTCTGTGCATTATTTGTTCTGGAAAAATACAAAAGGTATATATGCTCATCAAAAAGTCATATTAAACTAGCAAGCGTTGTTTAACATATGCTTTACAACAACAAATCAGTATTCCTTTTGAGATCTTGTGGAGTTTTTATCATGGCTTACGTCATATTAAAGGCTATTGTGATCTCTCATGACAGTATACAAATCTATAGAAATCCATATTTACTGTCATGTTTAATCTATTCTATTGAATAGAACATTAATTTTTCAGAAAATTGATTTATATTTGAGTGTTGATTTGTGAAAAGGGGGTTTAATGCATGTGCGTAAAGTGTTGACCCAGATAAGCTTGTGCAGTCCGCACATGCTAATGATAGCTAATCAGGGACAACATTTTCCGCCTAAACCGTATTTTCTAAAAGAACAATTTTTCTTTAAACAAAAAACATAATATTATTATAAAAGCAGAAAGTTTCGTCCCTGATTAGCCTGTGCGGACTGCACAGGCTAATCTGGGACAACACTTTATGCACATGCATTACATGTTGTACTCAATAAGGAAACCTCTAATTTTCTGCAGCATTTTGATCCTATGAACTCCATTGAGTATCCCACAATCCTCCTTGAGGAGCTCTTCAGAGATCTGAGGTAGGAAAGGTCTGTCCACCCCACTCTGCAGCAGCTGGTATGTGTACTGGCCGAAGTCTGGGGACAGCTCCTTCAACCAATCGTCTAGCTTGGTTGGATCACATGACGAATATTCAGATTGTGCTCTCAGTTCTTTCAGCTCACGCAAGAATCTTAAAAAATAAATATTATGTTACCTATTGAAGAATTCGTGTTTCTGACCGTGTTTTTTTCCATATTAGGACAATACAGTATAATATCCAGTCAGCGAAATTTTTCTTTTTTTTTTAAATAAACATTGAACAATATCACAGAAATAAACAACATGAGGCAATTAAAAACATTAAAGCTTTGTTAAATCCTCTTATTATGTTAATTCTTTCAGTGCTGGAACCGAATTTTGAAGGCCTTTGCAAACAGTTTGGATCCAGATGAGACGCCACAGAACGTGGCGTCTCATCAGGATCCAAACTGTTTGCTTTTCTGAAAGTATTCTTTGAAAAAAAAATCGAAGCAAATGCTAATTTTAGAAATTCAGCAGACAACATTTTAGCAGACGACACATTTCCCAGCATGCAAAGGGTTAATGCGAGGGATAGAATGATACTCTGTAAGATAAATTTGTTACACAGCTTCTGACTGATTCTGCACAGTGTGATATATGGTGTATATGGTGTGATATATGGTAGTAAATTTATATTGGGCTGAATTAACCCTCCCAAATATTAATTTACTGACCCAGCTGAAACATACAGATCAGAACTAGTTTCAAAGTTGGCCAAGATACCAGGAGAAAAAATGTTCTGAGCAAATGTTATAATGAATGGGCAAATAATGTGACTTGAGTGTTCGCAAGGTTTTACAATTATAACCATAAAAGGAAAACTGCCCCAACACCCGGAGGCCATGTTTTTCAACTTTGGAATTATTGAAATGAATCTTTTTTGTGAAGATTGCCCACTCAATGTGGCCTCTAGAGTGAAACGCGGATGTGTTTATAAAGCGGTGTAATGGATAGGACCCTGTCATCCGCGTTATATTGGAGTTACAATGTATATGATTTGTTATTAGACAATACATTTAATTTAAAGGTAAATTTTACAGAAGCAGTAAATTTTACAGAAGCAGTCTTTATAACACAGGTAACAACATTACCCAAACCTAAACCTGGGTACTTCAGTACTTTCACTACATTAAACTTATGGTTCACCTTAACCTTAGTTACCTTTTCCTTATGAGGGATGGGGTCATGGTGAGGCTGTCTGTAAGGTCAAGGTCATCTATTTTTAGAAGCAGATCCCCGTCCACCTGACACTTCCTAAATTGCGGGATGAAGTCCGCAAAGCCGACCTGCAAACAAATAATCTGATTATCTTCAGCAATTCATGAAATGAGCCACGCTCTGAGAAAAGAAGGCTTAACCCTTTTAGTGCGGGAACCGAATTTTGAAGGCCTTTGCAAACAGTTTGGATCCAGATGAGACGCCACAGAACGTGGCGTCTCATCAGGATCCAAACTGTTTGCTGTTTTGATAGTATTCTTTGAAAAAAATCGAAGAAAATGCTAATTTTAGAAATTCAGCAGACGACATTTTAGCAGATGACAAATTTCCCAGCATGCAAAGGGTTAATGCATGCCAGTAAAATGTTGTCCCAGATTAGCCTGTGCAGTTTACCAAGGCTTATTAGGGACGACACTTTGCCCTTTTATGGATTTTTTGTTTAAAGAAAGTCTGTTCTTAACGAAAAATCATGTTTTGACGGAATTTTTGTCCCTGATTCAGCCTGTGCAGACTGCACATGCTAATCTGGATGATACTTTACGCACAGGCATTCAATCTGGTTTTCCCAAAGTGAGGCTGAAATACTTAACAATTAGGAACAATAATGTACAACTTATATATATACTAAATGTAATAAATTACAGGTGTTCGATTTAACAAAGAATTAGCCAAAAATCACTCTGAATTGCAATTTTATTATGTGTATGCTTTTAAAATCATTCTGTTCTTTAAAAATAATCGCTGTTGAAAAACATTGTTTAGTTTACAGATATTGTTCAACTATAAACTTGGCATGAGGAACCAAACAGGAAGGCAGAGGCTTCTTGGTTTCTACAGTTACAGCAACCAAGATGCTCTCATGGATGCCAATATAAAATTTATGAACCACTTCACTGAGTGATGCACTTAAACAAAAAAGGCAGATGTTTATATCAAGTGTTTATTGTACAGATGTGAATTCTCCGAAAGTGTCAAGGTTCAGTTTACAGAATAAAGATATAGTGCAAGACATTGACTCTGCAAGTCAAGGGCCCTTCATTATTAAGGTTTAAGGGCAAGTTAAAGTCACATATGCTGGTGTTTAAAATAAGCATATATTTATGTTTCTTCAAAACTTCTATCGTAATGTCATAATGAGATATCATGCTTAACAAGACTGGGCCCTTTACTTTTTGCCTTTTGTCAATTAAGGCGTAATTGATATATTGAACACATTTGGCTAACAAATGCAGTAACAAACAATATAGCTAACATTTTAATGAACCAAAAAAGTCGCGTTACAGAGAATTTGAAGTCAAAGAAGCCTGAATTTTGAAGCAAGTTTCCATTGGTTAAAACAAATCAGCAAAAAAAAATAAAAAAAAATGGATAAATTAACACTAGAAGACTGATGCACTGTGCATTCTGTCAAACATGGAATTCATTGTATATTAATATGTTACTTTGTTCTGAAATTGCATCTTGAACCAAGTGCTAACCATTTTGATCTCTCTCATTAACTAAACACTTTTTATAGCAAGGAAATGTAACTTGGATAGATGAAACAATCAAGATAGCCAAAGACCCTAAGTCGCTTACCTGAGACCCAAAGGAACTAAACTGTTCTGAATAGCTTTTGTGAAATTTCAAGAACCATTATAGAACTTGGCCAAGATATCATTAGAACAAACATTCTGATCAAGTTTCATGATGTTTGGGAAAAAAATTGTGTCCACTTAAGTGTTTTGCAAGCCTTTTAGTTTATTTGACCCTGTGACCTAGTTTTTGATACCACATCACCCAATTTCAAACTTGACAAAGGTATTGTTGAAACAAATGTTCTGACAGTTTCATGAAGATTGGGCAAAATGGCCTCTGGAGTTCACAATTAAATTAAGCTTTTTCTTTAATTTAATACAATGACCTAGTTTTGTAGCCCACCTATCCCAGTTCCACAGTTAGCCTAGATATCTTTTGGGACTGATGTTCTGAGTAAGTTTCATTGATTAGGAAAAATGCAGCGATTAGAGTGTTC
The DNA here is from genome assembly GCA_007657795.1 of Dreissena rostriformis. Taxonomy (NCBI): domain Eukaryota; kingdom Metazoa; phylum Mollusca; class Bivalvia; order Myida; family Dreissenidae; genus Dreissena; species Dreissena rostriformis. The sequence continues at coordinate 36,182 of VMBQ01001959.1, forward strand.
AAAGGCTTTTTCTTTAATAAGACCTAGTGACCTAGATTTTTATCAGATCTGACCCAGATTCACACTCAACAGAGATATCTTTGGGACAAAATCTGTTCTGACCATTTTTCATGAAGATGGGACAAAAAATGGGCCTCTAGAATGTTCACAAGCTTTTTCTTCAATTTGACATAGAGACATATCAATTTCTAACCTTAAGTTACCTAGTTTTAAATTGGGCTGAGATTAATAGATACCATAAATACAAATGTTTTGACCAAGTTTCATGACGATAAATAAATGGAGTCTCTAGAGTGTTAAGGAGCTTTTTCTTACATTTGACCTAGTGACCAATTTTTATTTTATACCAAGTGACCGAATTTCCAACTCATTCAAGATAACATTGGTAGTGACCTAGTTTTTGACCCTACATGAACCAGTTTCAATGCAAAGATATTAATGGGACAAAAGTTCTGATTATGGTTCATGAACATTAGGCATTAATTGTGGTATCTACAGTGTTAAAAAGGTTTTCTTTATTGACCTTGTGAAATAGATTTTGACCCCACATTAGACAGAGGTTGGAACTTGGTAGAAATATCATTGGGGCAAAGTTCTGACCAATATTCATGAAGATTGGGCAATAAATGTGGTCTGTAGAATGTTCACAAACTTTTTCTTTAATTTTGCCAAGTGCCCTGGATTAAAGCTTCTATAACACTCAAAATCAACGGAAATTTTGTTAAATATTTCTTAAAATAAAGTTAACACATAAACAATCAGTGTTCCTTATAGCAATAGCGAAATTTCCATTTATTTTCCGTTTATTTTGAGCGTTATAGGGGCTTTAAAGATGATCACAAAATTTCAAAATAAGCATGTTGTGCTCAAGTGATTTAAAGAACAATAGTAATCCTCTTTTTGCCCTGACCTTACCTGAGAAACCCAGAAAATGACATCCTCATTAGTCCAGAGGGGAACACTCTGAGGCAGTTTATGTGGTATCTCCTCTCCAAGAACCTTCAATGCACTGGCAGCCAGGCGCGAGGCAGTCGGGTTGGGGCTCGAACTTGCAACCTTCTTCAAAGGCTCTATGGCCTCAATCTCTTTAAATATCTGAAAGAAAAATTGTATTGCTAGTTATAACTGTAGCACATAAGCTGGTATTTTACACAATATGTAATCTTCAAGACAAACGATGATATGCCAGACTATTGCATTGATATGTGAAATTGTGTCTTGTATAACGTTGTTTATACTGTGGTTGTTCAATGAAATATAAACAAATATATAAATGTTCTAAACCTATTGTCTTTTCATTATTGTTAATTTTTTTAACTTCACAATTTCCCTAATGCTACTAAATTGTTGAAATACTTTTTTGACCGTAGCATCCCAACCATATGCATACCTTCTTCATGCCCTGTTCAGATTTGATGCCAGCCTCCATGGCAAAGTGGAAAGCAGCGAGCGCCTGGGGTTCCTTTCTCTTGCTGTTCAAGACAGGAACCAGTCTCTGCAGCCACTCGCGCGATCTGCCATGACGATGCCACAAGTCCATCTGTGCAAACTCCATCGGCGTATGGCTGCTGATGAAGGGGAGGACCAACTCAAGAGTTCCCGAGTTTAGAACAGCGGTCTCTACTTTCTTGTCATAGGTATTTGCAAGATGGACTAACACTGATATGGCTAGACAGGCATAGTACCTTACAACATCGTCTCTGTTAAAAGCTAACGGGAACAACCATTCAGGAACTTTCAGATTGATCATTTGGCCATGGTTTTCTGTTCCGCCATAAAGGGCGAGATTGGAGAGGGCAATGGCACAATGGCGTAGTGTCAACCGGTCCTGACATCGACACCAGAACAAAATCACTTCCAGACCACCAAGGTCAATCAGACGAGTGCATGTGTCCTCAGAGGTTTTAAACATGCTCTCTAAAATACCAGTGGTCATTTGTGCCAGTTCTCTGTCTTCCTTGTATTTCAAACACATGGAGACCAAGGATTCCAACCCATTTGCTGCTACATACTCTCGATTGCCAGTGGTAAGAACCTGCTCTAAAACGCGAACTGCTGCGATCAACAGTGATTTAGATCCAGACCCACATGTTTTTAATATAAAGTCCAATGTTTTCTCCTGATGAATGATTGCGCTCAGTCCATAGGCAAGGTCTCTGCCAATAGCTGGCATGGCCCATGCTTGCTCAATAAGGATATTGATTTCAGTAAATATTTCAACAAGTTCTGTTTCTAATTTTGTAACAGTTAATTTGCTTATTTTCTCTTTCAGTGTTACACACAAGGCCTCAAAATTAGACTGGTAATTCATGGCTTCGCAACTGCCTCTAATATCCGAGTCGTGATCAAACCGGAACACTTTACCGTCTACACTTTCCATACTTGAAGCACTACCTACTGATATCGACCTGTGGTCACGATAATTCAAGGTCATTTCATTGACGCGTAATTCTTCATTCTGTCGTATTGTTTCTAAGAACCGTCCAGAATTAGACCTCGACGGTGCAAAGTACAGATTTTTACCAGTGTGTTCTTCAAATGTCTCCTCTTTTGACAGGTCAAAATACACCTTTGAGCACTCAGAAACATTATGTAGCTCTGATTTTTCCGAACTTTCCTGGGAGCTTACTGAGCTTTTCTGACATCGTTTCCTTGACAACAGGGCTGCCTCGGACTGTGAGCGCTCAAGCGATTTGTATGCGAACAATGTCCCCTCACTTCTGTCCTCCTCTATGAGAAGGTCTGGCAGCTGCCCTGTTCATGTAAAATATAAAAGTCTCACTCTGGGAAAACAGGGTTTAATGCATGTGCGTAAAGGGTCATCCCAGATTAGCCTGTGCAGTCCACACAGCTAATCGGGGACAACACTTTCCAATTGTATTTTTCGTTAAAAGATTTCTCTTATTATCGAAAATCCAGTTTGTGCTGACTGCATAGGCTAATCTCGGACGACACTTTACGCACATGCATTAAGCCAGGTTTTACCAGAGTGAGGCTCATATTTATCAGAAAACAAGAGCTGTCACCATAGGATGACATATGCCCCCTTTTTCCACATTTTTGTAAACCTAAACGCAAAGTGTTTTCCACATTTTTCGAAACCTAAACGCAAAGTGTGACGGAATTTCAAACGGACAGACAGACGGACAGTGCGATCACTATATGCCCACCTTCGGGGGCATAAAAATGGATCATCTTGCTGTGTGTGTGGCTAAAAAGCACTTCATCTCTATTGAATCAAAACAAACACTTCCACAAAGTCCATAACCACACATTTTGAGAAAAAGCATCAAGACTGTTGACTAGATGGTGGAATTCCCATAATACTTACTACATGTTTGCATTTTTTACATTGACTCTTTCCAAACATGAAAACTTAAAGTACCTCAAATGTTCCTTTTTGTTCAGTTGTATACATGCTCCATTATATATGCTTAATGAATATATTATTATCCAATACAACAAATAATGAAACACTTAGTACACAAAGTAGGCACACAACTGTTCTTTCAAATACTTAAACATAAAAAACTCATTATATACTGACACTCTTTTCTCACAGATAATGTATACATACATCAATTCACCTAATAAAACCAGAAATCTGCTTTACATATTAAGTAGACTCAATTAATTACTGCTAACCACCAACCAACACTAAATTTCCGGCCGCGGAATTAAGTGGGCGACTGTTAGCTGGGTAGAAACCAACTGGATGTCACCATCGCAGAAACTTACGCAGCAAAATGCAAATCAATTAAAAAATAAGACAGTGCAGTGTACCGTACATGTCTCAATAATGATACCAAGTGACGCAACATCACAGTGGTGTAACAGATATAAGCCTCGCTCTGTGAAAAGGGGGTTTAATGCATCTGTGTAAAGTGTTGTTCCAGATTAGTCTGTGCAGTTCCTACAGGCTAATTGTTGTTCCAGATTAGTCTGTGCAGTTCCCACAGGCTAATCAGGGACGACACTTTCCGCCTAAACTGGATTTTTGCTAAAAAAAGACTTTCTTTAAACAAAAATATCATTAAAGCGGAAAGTCTCGTCCCTGATTAGCCTGTGCAGACCGCACAGGCTAATCTCGTACGACACTTTACCCACATGCATTAAACTCCCTTTTCACAGAGCGAGGCTTATATAGATCTTATCATTTAGCTGAAAGATATTTGGCAGTGTGTTAGACTGATGTTGTTCCAGTAAATACTAGTAATGTTTGGGCTTTGAAATAATTCAGATTAAAGATATAGAGTCATATAGATTCAACTGAAATTATTGACTGACATATTTGCTAATACTGCATTTAAACCTTTTCAACATCAATAATTAAATATTTCAAAAATAATATTTTATAATTATGATTGAAAACAGGTGATGTATAAGAAATCTCATATAAATGTACATACTGACATGAGTAACATCACTTTAGATAATAATTGAAATGAAAATAGGTCTTAACTCACTCTAAACACAAATCAATATCTAAAATTGTATAATAGAGTAACATAAATTGAAAACACCTTTAAAAAAACATGACCTAAAGGTATCAATGACAAACCAAGAGTTATTTAATGGCTTGCCACATGCCTAGAGATCGTGTGAATATGTTGAAATTGTTACAAAAATGATACAACTGTATTACACTTTAAAGGGACTTGTTCACAGATTTTGGCGTGTTTTGAATTTTTTCATTAAATGCTTTAAATTGATAAATATAAACATCAGAGCTAAAGAGCTACAACATAAAAACAAGAATAATAGTAAAAAAAAAGAAAACAAAATAGAAAAAAAGTTAATCACGCCAGGGCTCAAACCACTGACCCATGGAGTAAAAGCCAAGCGCCCAAAACCACTCAGCCATCCGTATTCACGTGTGTGTGTTTGTTATTCAGAGTTTATGTTCGGGTTGTCGTTGAGTCTTTACAACTACATTATATTGTAACCATCCGTCTTCACATGGGTTGCCATTTATTTTATACTTTGTATAACCATCTATNGACAGACAGAAGCAAGCATGTGTACAAGGACAGAATGATGCCTACTGGTTCTTTATACATCAGCCGTTATGCAGGGGAAAAATATTAGGAGGATCAAAGTGAGATATATAAATCCTAAAGCCTCTGGCAATATTACTCCACAGGGATGATAAGCTGAAGAAGAGGGGGAATTGGACACATTTTATTTCTTGTGGTATTGGAATAATTCCCCATCATTCAGCCANGGATTTTTCTGCTTTGACAGATCTCGCAGGGGCAATCATACTGGTATGAGATTTAAAGAAACTATGAATTCAAAATGGACAAGAACGGTAACTGTCAGTTGCAAATGTGATTTTAAAATCATGCAATACAAAGATTGTCTTCATGGAATGTTTGAATCATGGATAGAATAACTTCCTAACCATCTTAAAAAGTGTGATGTCTAACCATTACATGAATCTATTTATAGATTTATACTTAAAACTTTAATTTTCTAAACTAATTGCACATGGGAGCAAGCTTTTCCTTCTTACAGAGAATTGTTATATAACCTATACAATGTGTATTTATGAATAATTTTGTTTGGTATCATTAAATCCTAATTATTTTAACACTTTAAAAAGTTTGTACATTGTTTTTATAAGCATGATTGGGGGCTGTCCATTAAGTATGTCACGCTCCAGGAGGGGGGAGGGGTGCAAGAAAGTGTGATGGTTTGTGACATGGGGGAGGGATTGGTCAGGCCACGTGTGACGTCACCCATTTAAAAAAAAAAATTTTTTTTTTTTTTTTTTTTTTTGTAGAATTTAATAGCTGGAAAATTATTTTCCATGTTTTTTGTGAAACACTTGACTTATAGTTCTATGTCAAAACAGCATGAAATAAGTATCTCCTGAATGTGATGTTCACAATTCCTGTAGCTAGGAGACTAGTTTGCTGTTGCGAAGCCTTGTTAAATGTATAGCCTTGCTTTTGTCATGCCGGAAGTATTATTATTTCTATGTTGTCTGCTGCATAAATATGTATCCTGTGTACAAAATATTGCATAATCTGAAGATTATCTTAAACTTGACGTCACCTATTGTAAATAAAAAAGCAGCAGATAAATGATGTGTTTTACATAATTGTCAAGTCGATTTTTTTGCAATTTTTGTTTTCAAATTCAATCTAGATTGAGTTACTGCATCAATGAATAACTGTGAAAACTCTTAACAATTACTGTAGTGTGTTTTAGCTTAAATTTTAATTATGTGTTCATTACAAAAAAATGGTTCGAAAGTGTGACATACTTTAGGGGGTGGGGGTCCAAGATGTGTGACAGTTTGTGACATGGGGAGGGGATTAAAAATGGTCAAAAAGAGCGTGACATACTTTATGGAAGGCCCCTTGATGCTTTTATATGAATCTGTATTATTGCTTATGTTTCATACAATAGCATGCAATATAGTAAGTAAATGAACTATGCATAACACTAGCAGATCCAGGGGGGTCTACATCTGATGCAATTCCCCCCTCCTAAAATTTCCAGGCCATACATATATATAAGCATTTATTTAATACAAAAAATGGAAAATGGAATTTTAATGTAGATTGATTTTGAAATGCATCCAAATTCTGTTACTTAACCCATTTATGCCTAGTGTCTAGAAAAAAGGCCTTGGCAAACAGCATAGACCCAGATGGACGCAGCATGATGCGGCGTCTCATCAGGGTCTGCACTGTTTGCTTAAAGGAATTTCTGTAAGAAATATTCTAAATACAGAAATAACTAGAGCTTTGTCACAGACGTGACGTATACCCCAACATGCTGCATTGACACAGAATACTTTTCATGCTGTCTCACAAAACAAGAGAAGCTAATTTATGGAATTTTTAAGAATTATTATGCCATTATCATTTATGGCTATTTTGACCTTTGAACTCTTGAATTCTTTCACATGACACGCCATCCAATGACTGTGAACAAAATTAATGTACAGAGTTATTTTAAAATTTTACAATGAATGACATAGTTATGGCCCAGACAAGCTCATTTATGGCCATTTGTGACCTTTGAACTCAAAGTGTGACCTTGACCTTGGAGATATCGACGTAATTCTTTCGCATGACACACCGTCCAATGATTGTGAACAAATGTACTGAGTAATTTTAAAATCTCACAATGAACAACATAGTTATGGCCTGGACAAGCTCATTTATGGCCATTTGTGACCTTTGAACTCAAAGTGTGACCTTGACCCTGGAGATATAGACGTAATTCTTTTGCGCGACACAACAAATGCGCCAAATGATTTTAAAATCTCACAATGAACGACATAGTTATGGCCCCGACAAGACCATTTATAGCCATTTTTGACCTTTGAACTCAAAAGGTGACCTTGACCTTGGAGATATTGACATAATTCTTGCGTGTGACACACCTTCCAATGATGGTGAGCAAATGTGCCAAATGATTTTAAAATCTCACAATGAACGACATAGTTATGGCCCGGACAAGCTCATTTATGGCCATTTTTGACCTTTGAACTCAAAGTGTGACCTTGACCTTGGAGATATCGACGTAATTCTTTCATGCGACACACTGTCCAATGATGGTGAACAAATTTGCCAAATGATTTTTAAATCGCACAATGAACAACATAGTTATGGCCAGGACAAGCTTATTTATGGCCATTTTTTACCTTTGAACTCTAAGTGTGACCTTGACCTTGGAGATATCTACGTAATTCTTTCGCACGACACACCGTCAAATGATGGTGAACAAATGTGCCAAATGATTTTTAAATCCCACAATAAACGACATAGTTATGGCCCGGACAAGCATTTGACCTTTGAACTTAAACCTTTGAACTCAAAGTGTGACCTTGACCTTGGAGATATCGACGTAATTCTTTCGTGAGACACACCGTCCAATGATGGTGAACAAATGAGCCAAATGATTTTAAAATCTCACAATGAACGACATAGTTATGGCCCGGACAAGCATTTGACCAATGAACTTAAAGTGTGACCTTGACCTTGGAGATATCGACAAACTTCTTTTGCGCGACACACCGTCTAATAATGGTGAACAAATGTACCAAGTCATTTTAAAATTTAATGTTAAATGACATAGTTATGGTCCGGACAAACTTTCGGTTCAAAACGCACTAAGTGACCCAGTGACCTAGTTTTTTACCCGGCATGACCCATATTCAAACTTGGCCTAGACATTATCTAGATACAACTTCTGACCAAGTTTGGTGAAGATTGGATGAATTTTCGGGACAGACAGACAGACAGACAGACCAACAGACAGACAGACCGACAAAGTGACTCCTATATAGCCCCCATTACCAATGGTAATGTGAGTATAAATATACAAGACATCCCTTATTTTGGAAATAAATTGATCCGATTTAGAAGGATGGGAGAGTCCACTAGGCATAAATGGGTTAAAGTTCATAAAACAGTCCTAGCCCTGGTGCTTTCTTTCAATCATAATAAAGATCAAGGTCATTCACTTGTAAAAGTTCTAGTGAGATACACGGAGTAGTTCAAGAGGAGTTAAAAACACAAACATTGTGGGACTATACATTCTTTAGTGGAAAAACAGAAATACAGACTGGCAGACAGACAAGTGCAATGCCTCATGCCTCCCAGCCTGTGGAATTTAATCTAGTCATTGATATTCAATTCATGTCAGACTCTATGATTTTTCTTGAACATTTACATTTAGACAATTATATCTGCAAGGTGGCAATTTTCCAGTCTCTGGCAAGCAAATAATTGCAAGACAGGCTTTAATTGAGATAATTGAGATTGGACACTTAAACCACCATGGCAATCAGGAAACATGCCCATTAGCCCTTTGCATGCTGGGAAATGTGTTGTCTGCTAAAATGTCCTCTGCTGAATTTCTAAAATTAGCATTTTCTTTGATTTTTTTTTCAAAGAATACTATCAGAATAGCAAACAGTTTTGATCCTGATGAGACGCCACATTCTGTGGCATCTCATCTGGATCCAAACTGTTTGCAAAGGCCTTCAAAATTCGGTTCCAGCACTGAAAGAGTTAGACCTACAGAGAATTAAGTATGGTGCATTATTTNAAAATGTCATCTCAATAATGTGCACATGTGGTAGTTAACAGCTGGTAATGACAGTCAGTGGCTTCACAGAGCTTCCACTGGCAGTTACATTCTCCTTATGTTCATTGATGAACATCACATTTTTTACCTAAATAGTTTCTACACAAATCCAAGCCGTACATAATCAATCATGGAATGCAAAACATTTGCCTGTTAGCGCATTTAATGAAACCCATATGCCTTTGTTTCATAACAATAATCCTTCTCAAATTCATTTCGCAAAAGTTTGCTATAGGACATGAAAGGATTAATGTGGATTCATAAGGAAAAGAAACAAGGACTAAATTAATTATCTTCAAACAAAAAACAAATTTCTAACCAAATAAGTGGAATGCAAGTCTGCCAGGCGCAACATGAGTTGCAGATTGTTTTCTAGACAAGACTGCAAGATCAATACAAGATTGCCACAACTTTTTTTTCATTGACTCTTGTCAGTAACAAAATCCTATTATAAGCCACTTCTGGTTTTCATAATGGAGGCTATAGCAAACAGATGAGTCTCAAAGGTACACAAAACATCTGGGAATTATCTGAAAGAGTTATCACCATTAATGACCTCATGAACCTAATGAACCTTAACCCTTTGCATTCTGCCGTCTCCTAAATTGTCGTCTGCTGAATTTCTAAAATTAGCATTTTCTTTGATTTGTTTTCAAAGAATACTATCAGAATAGCGAATGGTTTGGATCCTGATGAGGCGCCATGTTTTGTGGCGTCTCATCTGAATCCAAACTGTTTGCAAAGGCCTTTAAAATTTGTTTCCAGCACTGAAAGAGCTAACCCCTAACCCTTACCCTAATGAATGTGTATGACAAGCAAAGGTTTCAATCAGGTACAAATGAGAAAATAGATGAGAAAATGGGTATTATGCCTTATGCCGCCAGCATAGCTCTGCGCAAATGCAGGCTCAGGTCTGAACTATGTGGGAAGCATATTGCAAAGACCCATTTTTGTGACTCATATGGTGCCTTGCTAACAGGCTGTCTAAGGTTCAATCCATATTCAGTGAGCATCCTTAAGATCTTTTCTAAGCCACCATGTCAGTACTGGTCTGTCCTAGAACACAGACTAAATAGTGTCTTTGTAAGCTGGAGTGCTTTATCTTCATCAAATACGTAAATAAAAATTTGCAAAACACTCTTCACTTGGTACTCAGTATGACATTTCTATTTATTCCAGTAGTTAAAGGCATTGAACTTAAAGCAATTAATTGAAAAATTAATGATTTACAATAAAAATAAACTGAAATTTATTAATAAAACTATTTCTCTATCAGTCTAATCTGTCAGACTACCGAAAGAAAGAGACTTTTTCAGGCATGAAATCAGGACCAATGCAACCGTAAATGTGTGCCTTACCTTTCACTGCCGTTGGTGGGGTAGCCTCTGCCATGGTTGAGGTCTGTTCAACAGGCAGTCACTGTCAATAAGTGACCACTTTATAATCTCCTGAAATTTACAATTTAAAACCCCGCTGAAGTGGTTAACTCTCTGAAAACACCCACTTTTTTCATTCACATTTTTGTAACCCCTCCATTGATTTTTAACAGACACTTGAGTCACAACACTACTACTTTTGTTGAGCACTTCTACTGCTCCGCAGAGCCTTGTGAAAACATCACTTACATAATACACTCTCAATAATTCATTCCTCGCACGCTCTAGCGTTGAGACAGCCACCAAAACACCATTGCCACAAATAGTACTTCAGATAAAATATCAACACAAGTAACACACATACATTTAAGTAGCAACACATAATTTCATAGTACTACATTCATCTGAGTAGAACATTACCACACAAACAGTCTTGAGTAGAACATGCACCACACATACAGTCTGAGTAGAACATTCAACACACATACAGTCTGTGTAGAACATGCACCACACATACAGTCTGAGTAGAACATTCAACACACATACAGTCTGAGTAGAACATGCACCACACATACAGTCTGAGTAGAACATTAACAACACATACAGTCTGAGTAGAACATGCACCACACATACAGTCTAAGTAGAACATTCACCACACATACAGTTTGAGTAGAACATTAACAACACAAACAGTCTGAGTAGAACAATCACCACACATACAGTTTGAGTAGAACATTCACCACACATACAGTTTGAGTAGAACATTAACCACAAATACAGTCTGAGTAGAACATTCACCACACATACAGTTTGTACACCTTACATATGAAAGACACAATATCTTGAAAGATGTGAGACTACCAACACAAATAAATCTTTGGTGTCTCTTGTGTCTATTTGTAACATCGCATTTCTATGACTTCTACTGTCAATCCTGAGCACAGCATTCATGAACAAGTGGACCATGGGCCCTAAGGCACTCACCTTCGACCCTAATGAACTAAAATTATAACAAGGTAAAGATCAAAATAATGAAATTACTTCATGAAACATAAATGTATAATTTCTTTTTTATTTTTTAACTTAGCTGAGATATCATTAGAACAAATGATCTTACAGATGTTCATGAAGATTAGACAAAGTAACTAACTTCTAGGGTATAACCATGCTTTTAATCTAGGTTTCAATTTTGTTTTAGCTCACATAACCCAGTTTCAAACTAAGCAGAGATTTGATAGTGTCAAATGTTCATAAAGTTTAATGAAGATTGGCCAATAAATGTGGCAATTAGCGTGTTAGCAAAGTTTCATTGTAGCCATATTAGGAAAACTGCCCCCCCCCACCCCTGGTGGCCATGTTTTTCAAGAAACCGTTTTTGAAATTCAGCCCAAATATAATTATAACACAAGAGCACCGCATAGCGGGTGCCAACGCTCGGCTGTGGGTGCAGTTTTGAATAAATAAATCAATGAAAAAATGGAAAAAGGACTTAGTTTTAAATTAGATGTCACAGTGACCTTGACCTTTGACCTAGTGACCCAAAAATGGGTGTGGTGTGTAGAACTCATCAAGGTGCATCTACATACGAAGTTTCAAAGTTGTAGGTGGAAGCACTTTGATTTTAGAGCCAATGTTAAAGTTATTGCACGACCCCGACGGCGGACGACGAGCTGGCTATGACAATACCTCCGGTTTTCTTCGAAAACAGCCAAGCTAAAAATCACCTGACCAAGTTTTATAAAAATTGGACTGTAAATGTGACTTCTGGAGTGTAAACAAGATTTTACTAAAGCCATATTAGGACAACTGCCCCGCCCCCTGTTGGCCATGGTTTTAAACAGACCAGAATCATTTATGAACTCGACCCAGATATCATTAAAACAAATGTTCTGACCAAGTTTCATGAAGATTGGACTATAAATGTGACTTCTAGAGAGTTAACAAGATTTTACTTAAGCCATATAAGGAAAAGTGCCCCGCCCCCTTACAGCAGTGGTTTTAAACGGATGGGAATCATTTTTGAAATCTGCCCAGACATTATTAAAACAAATGTTCTGACTAAGTTTTATTAAGATTGAAAAAAAAAAATGGACTTCTAGAATGTAAACAAGGTTTAACTTAGGCCATATAAGCAAAACTGCCCCACCCTCTGGCGACCATGTTTTCCAAGGATCCAGAACCATTTCAAACTCAGCCAAGATATCATTAGAACAAATGTTCTGACCAGGTTTCATGAAGATTGGACTGTAAATAAGACTTCTTGAATGTTAACAAGGTTTTACTATTGCCATAAAAAGAAAACTGCCGTGCCTTCCGGCGGCCATGTTTTCCAAGGAACCGGAACCATTTCGAACTCAGCCTAGATATCATTAAAACAAATGTACTGACGAGGTTTCATGAAGATTGAACAAATAAATGTGGCCTCTTGAGTATTAACAAGGTAAATGTTGACGACACATGACGGACGACGCACAACAGACAGAAGGGGATCACAATAACTCACCATGAGAATGTTGTGCTCAGGTGAGCTTAAAATACATCCAGAATACATCATTCATCACACATACATTCTGAGTAGACCTTTCACTCTTCTGCCATACAGATTTTGTGATGTGCATGATGTCATGACCTGTTATTGAACCAACAATAACATTTGTTTTATGCCTCATAAATAAGATACCTTAACTAACTTGACATTCTACCGCACATGCATCTTCCAGACTTTAATTAACCCTTTGCATGCTGGGAAATTTGTCGTCTGCTAAAATGTTGTCTGCTAATCCAAACTGTTTGCAAAGGCCTTCAAAATCCGGTTCCAGCGCTCAAAGGGTTAAACAAATTAAACAACAGCATTTGAAGAGAACAGCACATAAAGCCACAAATCCTGAGAGTAATAAATTATGACATTTGATGTCTGTTAACTTGCTTATTCCCACATTAACCAAACACTAATTGCTATTGTTTTGTGATCTGGTGTATGGCTGCTGAATTCCTGTTTTTTTTTCTCTGTTTGCATGCTGTGAATTATGTTATCTGGGCCATATTTGATAACTTTATCAAAGTAAGTCTCTCTTTATACATAATATTAATTCAACCATATTAATAGTTATAAATATTCTGTATACATGGCTCATATCAACAGGCATACACATTATGTATATTCAATGAGACAAAAGATAAAAGACATAAGGTAGCCACCGGCTCTAAGTAGTTATTGATATTGAACGTAAATTGTTTTGAATTATGATTAAATGTAAGTAAGTAGGCAATGTGGTCACAGGGCAGTAACAAATCAGTCTGATAAAGGGGCACTAACTACCAGTTTACAGTGTGATTCTGGGGAACTTACAACTAGTATTCAGTGTGATAAAGGGACAATGACATGCAGTCAAATTTTAGTGCATAACATACCAATATAAAAAGGCCATGCCGTGTAATGAATGGGCCGTTACTATGCAGTTTGATTAAGGGGTAATAACTTTTTGTATAGTGGGGACTGTAAACATCCATTATCTAAAGCTTAAGTCAAACATTTAGTTTCAGTTTCGCTTATTTCGTTGTAGAAGTAACTAAGGGTACTCATAGCAATGGAAGCTTTATGTTTTTGGACAAACATGACCAAGATTCAAATTTGGTCTAGATATTGTCAAGATAAGCACTCTGATTAAGTTTTTTTCCAGATTGAGTAATAAATATGGCTTCTAGGATAGTAACAGTGTTTTTGCAAGATTTGACCAGGGCACCTTGTTTGTGGATGCATGGAGCCAGATTGGAACTTGGTCCTTCCTTCATGACTGGATGAAAAATGTGTCGTGTTCTGAGAAAACTGGGCATAATGATTGTGCGTATATTGTCATCCCAGATTAGCCTGTGCAGTCTGCACAGGCTAATCAGGAACGACAATTTCCACTTATATGGAATTTTTCGTTTCATTGATGTCTCTTCTTAGCGAAAATCCAGTTTAGGTGGAAAGTATCGTCCCGGATTAGCCTGTGCAGACTGCACAGGTTTATCTGGGATGACACTTTACGCACTTGCATTTTTTCCAGTTTTCTCAGAACGCGACACAAATGTGGCCTGTAGAATGGTAACCTCAATCATACTCTTAGTAGTCTGCCTCATTTGTGTGCGATGCTCAGATGAATTAAGCATGGCAAGGTATCAAATCAAATTCTTAGATTAAGTGTTAAGCTAAGTATGCTGCACATCAAAGTATGTGATGTGGAAATTGCAAGTTCATGATTAAATCTTCATATGATGAGACACTTTAATCTGACCAGAAATCTTCTTTAAACTGCTCTACAATTTTATCTTATTAGTCAGAGTGAAGTATAATAGCATCAGACTGCAGAAGATTTTAATGAGATTATATGCAACACAAATATTATAGTACATAGGTATATTTAACAAAAGTTTATCTCCTTTAATCAAACAAGAAATAGCTGTTGCAGCTTTTTTAGACACTGGGAATTCAGCATTATTCATGGTAATGAAAAGTTATGGTAGTCTATCAACACAAGATTTTTCTGCCAGAAATCTGATATTCCCAACCTGGTTCATGTGTTTTTAGCAATTGCATATTATATAATTATTTCCTTAAGATCCCTGATTACATATACAGGTATTGTTAATGGAGAAACAAGCAATCAAGTCCGACTTAAAACTTATGGATGCCTGGGGAAGGAAAATGTTTGTAAGTATTTAAAAAGCTGTATCTTCTATATCAAATAACCAAACCTCAGTATTCAATACAAAGTCACATAACTTTACCATACAACCAAACCTCACTATACAATTCATCATACCACACAACCCAACCTCACAATACCACACAACCAGACCTCACAATACCAGACAACCAGACCTTACCATATCAAACAACCAGACCTCAACATATCACACAACCAGACCTCACCATATCACACAACCAGACCTTACCATATCACACAACCAGACCTCAACATACCTCACAACCAGACCTCACCATACCAAACAACTAGACCTCACCATACCACACAACCAGACCTCATCATACCACACAAACAGACTTTACCATACCACACAATCAGACCTCACTATACCACACAACCAGACCTCACCATACCAAACAATCAGACCTCAACATATCACACAACCAGACATCACCATACCACACAATCAGACATCAACATACCACACAACCAGACCTCACCATACCACACAATCATACCTCACCATACCACACAATCAGACCTCACCATACCACACAACCAGACCTAACCATACCTCACAATCAGACCTCACCATACCACACAACTAGACCACACCATATCACACAACCAGACCTCACCGTATCACACAACCAGACCTCACCATACCACACAACTAGACCTCACCATTTCACACAACTAGACATCACCATATCACACAACCAGACATCACCATACCAAACAACTAGACCTCACCATATCACACAACCAGACCTTATCATATCACACAACTAGACCTCACCATATCACACAACTAGACCTCACCATACCACACAACCAGACCTCACCATACCACACAACTAGACCTCACCATACCACACAATCAGACCTCACCATACCACACAACTAGACCTCACCATACCACACATCAGACCTCAACATACAAAACAACTCGACCTCACCATACCACACAACTAGACCTCCCCATACCAAACAGCTAGACCTCACCATACCACACAACTAGACCTCACCATACCACACAACTAGACCTCACCATACCAAACAATCAGACCTCAACATTTCACACAACAAGACCTCACCATACCATACGACCAGACCTCTACATACCACACAACCAGACTTCAACATACCACACAACCAGACCTCAACATACCACACAACCAGACCTCACCATACCACACAAGCAGACCTCAACATACCACACAACCAGACCTCACCATACCAAACAACCAGACCTCACCATACCATACAAACAGACCTCACCATATCACCCAACCAGACCTCACCGTATCAAACAATCAACCCTCACCATACCATACAACCAGACCTCAACATACCACACAATCAGACCTCACCATACCAAACAACCAGACCTCAACATACCCCACAACCAGACCTCACCATACCATACAACCAGACCTCAACATACCACACAATCAGACCTCACCATATCACACAACCAGACCCTTCCATACCACAGAACCAGACCTCACCATACCAAATAACCAGACCTTACCATACCAAACAACCAGACCTCACCATACCATACAATCAGACCTCACCATACCACACAACCAGACCTCAACATACCACACAATCAGACCTTACAATATCACACAACCAGACCTCAACATACCACACAACCCGACCTCACCATACCAAACAACCAGACCTCACCATACCATACAACCAGACCTCACCATATCACGCAACCAGACCTCAACATACCACACAACTAGACCTCAACATACCACACATCAGACCTCACCATGTCACACAACAAGACCTAACCATACCACAAAACCAGACCTCACCATACCACACAATCAGACCTCAACATACCGCACAACCAAACCTCACCATACCAAACAACCAGACCTCACCATACCATACAACCAGACTTCACCATATCACCCAACCAGACCTCACCATACCAAACAACAAGACCTCAACATACCATACAACCAGACCTCAACATACCACACAATCAGACATTACCATATCACACAACCAGACCTTACCATACCATACAACCTGACCTCAACATACCACACACTCAGACCTTACCATATCACACAACCAGACCTTATCATACCACAGAATCAGACCTCACCATACCAAACAACCAGACCTCAACATACCAAACAATCAGACCTTACAATATAACACAATCAGACCTCAACATACCATACAACCAGACCTCAACATATCACACAACCAGACATCACCATATCACATAACCAGACATTACCATACCACACAATCAGACTTTATCACTTGAACACCTTTTTAGCTTCAATTCTAAATAAAGGATTTCCTGATAAGTTCATCTGTTGCTAGATGACCCCCCCCCACCACTACACACAAATATACAAATTACAAAACGATGTGTTATTACTAGAGATGGGAACAAATAATCAAATATAAAAAAATCTGCTGAATATTCAAATCCAAAATTCCAATTTGAATATTTGATTATTATGCAAAGAAACTTTTTAAATGTATACATGCAAACTCACATGTTGAGTGCAGACAACTTTTGTGTATCAGTCATTGGTTGGATAGCAGCTGCCATCATTTCACAGATAATAATTGTGTCGTGTTCTGAGAAAACTGGGCATAATGCTTGTGCGTAAATTGTCATCCCAGATTAGCCCGTGCAGTCCGCACAGGCTAATCATGGACGACAATTTCCGCTTTTATGACATTTTTTATAAATGAAGTCTCTGTTTACCAAAAATTCAACTAAGCATAAAGTGTCGTTCCTGATTAGCCTGTGCTTCATGCCCAGTTTTCTCAGAACACGACTCAATTAGCAAACATGATGGTATCTGAGGAACAGTAGTGTCTCCAAAGGTTTTATTGTCAGTTAGCGAGGGTGTTAATACACAGTGTTAAATCTATTTTCAAAGATAATTGACATGTGATTCACACTTTAGTGTGAAATTAAGTTGAAATAATAGAAGATTACTGTTATATGTTTACATCAAATATCTTCAACCTCATGAAAATAAATTACAAATGACGACCATAATAATCAATTATCGTTTAAAAAAATTATTACTCTATCCCCTTTTACAAAGATGCCAGTTAGTTTCGATGTATAGTGGTATTTGTAGCAATCATCAACAAGAATTCTTTCCTGATGTTCTTAGGTTTGGACATCTAAAAAAATTAAATTTGAATTAATTAAAAAATCAAATATTTGAAAATATTCCAATAAGAAAAAGTATTATTTGAATATTGTTTTAGTATTCGTTCCCATCCCTGGTTTTTTATGAATGCATAGTATTAGTTACAAGGTATTGCATATATATCTCAAGAACACTACAATATTGGGTTTAAACAAAAAAACAAATTACCTGCTTAATTCATTTCCATGATCCAATATACAATGTATAGATATCTGACTTTCCTATTAGCTCCAATGGACTTCACACCACTACCACTGCAGGAAAAAAACTCTAAGTAGAATATATATATTGATTGTGACTGCTTAATGTGCTTAGTCAGTCTCTCTCACTGGAAACAGATATTGATTGTGGACTGCTTCACTGCTCTGGCAATCCTTTTATATGGGAAACATTAATTTGACAAACTGGGTGTATCTAACAGGCTATTTTCTATACCATCAGATAATTATTCATAAGTCAGTTGGAAGGGGGAGATTTTGTCCTCAGTATCTGTATAATAACATGCTGTTATTATATAAGCTGCTAGAAGAGTTTGCTAGTAACGTGACGGTGTGCAACAGAAGCTTGTTGAATGATTTTCACGGCACCATGTATTTAACCCTTTGCATGCTGGGAATTTTGGGTTTCTAAAATTTCGTCTGCTGAATTTCTAAAATCAGCATTTTCTCAATTTTTTTTCAAAGAATACTATCAGAATAGCAAACAGTTTGGGTCCTGATGAGACGCCACGTTTTGTGGCGTCGCATCTGGATCCAAACTGTTTGCAAAGGCCTTCAAAATCCGGTTCCAGCGCTCAAAGGGATAGTAACGTGTACAACAGAAGCTTGTTGAATGAGTTTCACGGCACCATGTATTTAATGCAATAAACAAGGGATTGCAGCAAATAGCAGAATTGGTATTTGAATATTAGGTTATTAATGTATTTGAATGTTCGATCGTCCTGTATTCAATACATGTGAAGATCTGAAATTGCATTGTCTATATTTAATGAGATTTTTATTTTGCCTTTAGTAGGAATAGATATCATTTTATATTATGTATTTTTATAATTTTGGAATAAAAAGCGACTGTGCTAAACTACATGAAATACTACTATTTTGGTGATTTGCATGCTGTTGTGTTTTCTTTTTTATTAGTTTGTTTGCCTCATTATAACTGGGATGGCCTCAGTCGCAGCAGTAATATCGGGAACCTCATTAATCAGAGGCATGACGAACCGGTCACAAGTTAGCCCTTTGAGCGCTGGAACCGGATTTTGAAGGCCTTTGCAAACAGTTTGGATCCAGATGAGACGCCACAGAACGTGGCGTCTCATCAGGATCCAAACTGTTTGCTATTCTGATAGTATTCTTTGAAAAAAATCGAAGAAAATGAAATTTTTAGAAATTTAGCAGACAACATTTTAGCAGACAACAAATTTCCCAGCATGCAAAGGGTTAAACTGGCCTTAAAAGCCTAACCTACCCCAAAAACTGAACCCGGCAACACAATTACAATGCAATTGACACACTTTATGGCTTCAGTATTTTCATGCGTTTATTTGTTCATGTGAAGTGTGACTGCATTGGTCTCTGTAAGCTAGGTTACAAGATTTTGCTTTAGGAAATTTGTTTCAATTTAGAAAATGAAGTGATGATCAACTTCTTTGTTTGGTTGAATTGGTTGCATTTTTTATTTGACATTACTGACTGTGGCAAATGACGCAATAAAACAATATTCCTTGCCTGATATACCGGTATTCACGCGAACAATCAAGAATGTACAGTTATATTGTCCAGATTTCCAAAACTGTCCTGCCATCTTATTGCTTTTATTTTAGTTGTTGCTGAGGTAATTTGTTCAAGATCAGATGGTCGAAATCAATATTTGTGTGTTCTCCAAACACTCTTCAGCCCATTTAAGGGGTTTCAAATTAATTTGCTTGCATATTCAATGTCGACAGCTTATTTAAATAGGAGCAGAAGTTGCACTGTACTATTTGTAGTAATCCATGATGGTGAATGCATATAACTGAGTCCCNTTCTGCTCTTACCCTTATAAATGTACCTATTTGATTTGAATACAATACCCTTAATGACGAAAATTACAATCACAGTAATTACAATTACAATCCAGTGTTGCATATCAGTGTATTTGTGATTCCTAAATTTATAAAACTGACTTCTTTTACCCTAAAAGAGTCAATCAGTAACTTATTCTTCAACTGCCTTCATTACATTAATCTTTCTGTCAGCTTGTTACAAATTTTATTATTTCATTTTGGGTTAACCAAGAATTCTGAATTAGTCCAAACATACCTGAAAATGTCAAGATCAAAATGAGGTCCAGAGCTTTGGTTGTGTTCATAGTATTCAAAGACTTCAGCCATGCTAGAATTAGTAGTGCATGCAAATTAGTATCCAAAATTAAATGGTAAGAAATGTTACATGATTAATTTGTTAAACCTTAAATTTATAAAAAAGTCTAACAAGCTACTTGACATATTTCACAATTTAATTCATCTTTCCTAGCTCTTACTGTATTTCATTACTGCTGTTGCTGACCAAACTACTTGAGTATCTCCAGCTGTTTAAACAATCCACACCTGGTTAAAGGCTATAAACAAACATTTCATACAAATACACATCAAACCGCATTCCTGTGCCTTAAAGAAACTCATTTCCAGACTTTTACAGCCATCAATGAGTCATGTCCCAAAACAAACAAACAAGTCCAACCCATGCCAAAAATGTCAATACAGATGCCACAAGTTCTAGAAATAACAAGCTATTTAATCAGTCAACAAAACCAGGGCAGTCATATGTGTCACTCCCAGACAACAAGCTCATAGTGAGAGGAATTGCTTTTTCTCAATCTTCTTACATTGGCTTATAACTTCTGGCTGGTATGTTAGCTTTATGTTTATCCTAACAGACACTGAGCTGCATACTTAACTCTTTCAGTGCTGGAACCGAATTTTGAAGGCCTTTGCAAACAGTTTTGATCCAGATGAGATGCCACAGAACGTGGNCCCGAAATGGCTCAATTTTCAACAGTTGCAAAACTTGAGTTAGAGTATTAATCTAAAAATTGTCTGTCATTACCTTCTTCACATTGATCACACATAAAAGACAAAAAGCATTTAATCAATTGCCTCACGTCAAGGGCACATAACTTTGTTTCACTTTTTAAAATAAAGTCAGATCCATGATCGTAATTTGGAATTAATTTAAATAAACTGTAGATATATTTGTCCAATCTTTCGTTGAATTAAGTGGTATTTTAATTTTTCGGCGTAGCTGAATAACCTAGGTTTTCACCTTAACCTGACCTTTGTAAGTGTCCAATAGAATTCAAATAAAATTTCCCGCGGAAAAGACCTTCATTTATTCCATTGGCTGATTTGAGCATAATCACCTAGAACATTGGAAACATAACCGCGTCTTTGTAGTATAGCATGATACGCTTGTTTGCTGCGNAATTGCCTCACTTCAAGGGCACATAACTTTGTTTCACTTTTTAAAATAAAGTCAGATCCATGATCGTAATTTAGAATTAATTTAAATAAACTGTAGATATATTTTTCCAATCTTTCGTTGAATTAAGTGGTATTTTAATTTTTTATGCTATGTTAATTAATGTGAGCAACAATATGTTTGCTGCAGAAAATGCGCTAGTACACTTAGATTTTATTGGTCTGGTAAATTTCATTCTGTTTTTTCAAGTTTTGAAAGACCAAATGTCTGACACTTTTCATGAGCTTTCGGGAAGTCTGTAAGATTTGACCTGGTGATGTAGATTTTGGCGGCAAATGGCTCAGATCAAACTGAGTCTAGAAAATGTCAAAATAAAAATTCTAACTAACTTTCATTAAGATTGAGTCATAAACGTAGCCTCTTGATTGGTATTTTTTTTTTATATCAAGATTTGAGCTTGTGACCTAGTTTTTAGATGCACGTGACCAAAATTCAAACTCTGCCTAGAAAATGTCCAGATAAACATCCTGACCAAGTTTCATTGAGATCGAGTAAAAAATGTGGCCTCTAGAGTGGTAACAAGTTTTTTTTAGATTTGATCTGCAGTGACCTAGTTTTTAGACGAACATGACCCATATTCAAACTCGGGTTACATATTGTTTAAATAAACATTCTGATGAATAAACATTCAAACTAATGAATAATGTCATTAAGATTGCAAGGTTTTCACATAGCCAGCAGCAGATAGGTAAACCTCATATTATAAAGCAGGGGCTCGCTGGAGATAACTCTACTGGCTTACCAGGATTCTTTCCCATTTGCATGGTTGTTGGTCAAAGTGTTTTCTAGATATTGCACAGAAACAAAAGGTCTATAGACAAACAGACATATCGATAGACTGTCCGACCGATGGACAAATGCAAAGCAATACACCGGTACCCCATCTTCTTCAAGTAAGTTTTTGTTACAAATTCCATGAAAAGTGCCTAATATAAGTGATTAACAGCTGTTGTTCAGAATAGCCTTTACACAGTGCTCCAGGTAGGCCTTAACAGATGGACGCAGCAACCTGCCACCCAAAGGTTCCACCCTGCCCCCTTTTGTGGATCCCCACAATGTCCTTATTAAACTGATCACATTATAATATAAGAAATTGTATTTGAAGTTTCAATAAATTTCACAGAGAAACTATTTTTTATAAATTATAGAAACAATGTTTTAAAAATGAAAATACATGTAATGTGAAATATATACAAATATAATACATGCTATATTGAAAATTTGACACAAGCATAATTAAACCAGCACACATAACTTGACTTAAGTGCCTTTTGACAACTTAGCACCCTGCCCCTTTCAAGTCCTTAAGCTAAGGCACTGCTTTACATGTTAATATTGGTAAAATAACCTCCATGCTACATAATGTAGTACCCTCTAAATAAAGTGCTTACTTTCTGTCTAAGTCCATCACCTGTTTGAATAAATCACCAGAAATCCATCAGATAAACCATTCACTGTGAATAATGCTTTACAACCGCATGTTATTATTAACATGTGCTTATTTCTGACACCAGATATTGTAAAAATAAAACCATGGAAATGTAATAAGCACAGAAGTTCTGCATTCTAATTGGTTTTAACGTGCTCGGTTACTCTAAGAACAGGTAATGTCAAACTTATGTTTCAAAGTCAGTGCTTGTTTTTTCTCTTAGGTTTTACAGTAAGTACAAATCATATTACAGAAAAATGATTTTGATTAATTTATCATTATTTTAATCATATGTAAACATTAACAGTGGTATATTCCTTTTTTATTTGATTATTTTCTTTATATTTCAGTTAGCAATTCAGCTCAAACAATCGTAGCATTATTTAGTGTGTTTATCATTTAATTATGATTTTCTTCATACCAGTTCAGAATCAATAAGTCTTTTTTCCATTCCTCAAGCACCAACAATAATTAATTAGCAATTATATTCAAGTACCAATTCAGGTACATGTATATTCATCTACAACTAACTGTAGTGTTTTTACACCACCTTATGTAAGCCAATGAAAACATTAATTTTTCATTTACAGTTTAAGTTTATATGAGGTAGATTTTATATGAACCTATATTTCACGAATGGACTCTTACTCATCTCATAAAACAATTGGCTTCTACAATGTAGACCGATTTTTAAAAGATTTTACATACATAATAGAAACATAGTTTTTGACCCATATTTAACTGGAGAAAAAAATGTTTTGGGGAAAAAATCAAACTGGGGGACATGAGAAAGATATGTTTCCGAATGAATACTTTAAGCAGTATTTTGTTCCTTTGAAAATAATTTATAACAAGCAAATTCGTAGAATTGATATCCCCCACAACATATCTTTTGTTTAGGGATGGGTGCATATCAGACGGATGAACATACTACAAAAGAAAGGGCCATTACTCCGTTATTAACAGATGGTGTACAATGCCATTTGGCGTGCATCATCCTCTTATCCATATATATACTCATACCAAGTTTCAATGAAATCCCCCAAAGCACTTCCAAGATATGGCTCCGGACACAAAAGTGCCTATAGTAAAAAGCATTTTTTCAAGATACAAAGGGCCATT